>CM062819.1:990954165-991120644 GCA_031772625.1 Pinus tabuliformis
GAAAGATTCAATGCACCAGGACACCCATTATGGAATGGCAACATCCATGAAAAGCTACTGCGGATAGATATGATGACTCTCGAGCTTTATCAGATGGATTTTTCCCTCAAAGGACTTCATGATCTGGGAGGAAAAAATCATACAGTCGTGCTTTTGGCAAAAAACATTACTAAACTCGACTGGCGCGGGCATTGTTCTAAGACAGAGCGCCAATGGGCGCGCCCCTTTTTGAGGATCTGAGTTATTGGCGCAGGTCAGACATTGGGTACCTGCGCCAATGGGAAAAGGGCACTTTTTAGGGATAATTTGCAGAAGGTGTCTTGAGGGAACATGAAGTACATACTCAGGGGAACATAGTACAAGTGTTTTTAGGCTATGTCACTGCTCATAGGTCCCGAAATGCATCCTCCAATGTACTGGAATCGGGGTGATAGGGACGGTGACCAACGGTGACAAATTACTGTGTAACAGATGCCCCCCAAAGCATGAGGCCCAAGCGAGAGAGAGGGGTGAAATGCTTTGCAAGAACACATATAGTTGTTGCCGAGAACCTGCATTGAGAGATACTATTGATAGCTCAAATACATGATGTACGTGGTATGGTCGCAGCCATCCATAAGAGAGTACATGATAATTTAGATCCATAGTATGGACGCAGCCATCTGGGTAGGATCAATGAATTGACTCAGGTATGGTCGCAGCCATCCAGTGAATGAGTCATGTATCAAGAATCATGCCTGGATTACAACAGACACAATCCAGGGTCTTGCGCTCCATCTCGACCCGAACAGAAGTACAAGTTCAAGCATGCGAATATGTGAGCTGAAGTCGAACATGCATGAACATCGTCTGATTACCAGTCAATATTTGGAACTGTTAACAGACGCGAGAGGTACCACCAATAATGACAATGGCCCTCAAGGTACTATCGGTACAATCTACGGCATGCGAATTAGTGATCTGACGTCGAACACCCGTAGAATCATTCGATCGGAGGCCAATGATGAAAACCTCGCGTCGAACACGAAGAACCTGCCATTGAGGCATGCAGGCTCCAAGGCACCGGAAGGGAGTCTCTAGATCAGCTTCCTGGATAATGAGCTGAAGTCAACAGGAAGTGACCTTGATCGAAGGTGGGCCATAATGTTTCCCACATCATCGACACGAGACAGAGAGATGATGTTGTGAATCAAAATTGTATGAGCTATCAGAGGGAGGTTGTTTCTTTGCAGAGGTCAACTTCTCTTGAACATACCGGCGGCACTAGAGTGGAGTTGGCAGTATTTGACATCGACGGATCAGAGGTCATAGTGACAAGGCAATGAGCAGATGAGAGGTCAAATAGGATTACCCAATCTCACGGAGGCAAGTGAAAAATAAGATGAGATGTCCCCACCCAGACACGAAAGCAGAGGAGTGCCATGTTCAAGAGCGACATACTGCCGACACAACAATAATTATTGTTCCAAATTTTTTTTTCCCCACCATTTCTGGTGAGTACCCCAATTATTTCTAACAAGCTTGATGGGGATAGCATATGCTTGTGGTGCGTCATTTCGACAAAATCCGATGTCATTAGGTTTTAACGAGTCTGACAAAGGAAGAACTCGGCGTCTTTTCATATTTAGAGAATTTGAAAAGACAGTGAAAAGGAAACTCCAGGGGTGTCCCTTTTCGTAGAGTTGTGTCTCTCGGGCCCGAAAAAGTATAAAATAATGCCCGAAAGAACCGCCCGATCGTTACGATCGAGGAGTACTTTTCATAAATAGTGATTTCGACCTGAAAAAGTAAAAAAGTGATCAAAACCACGCCGTTTCGTAACCATTAACGAGTTTGAAACGACAAAAACCCGGTAATCTTTTTAAGTTTTAACGGTCGACAAAAAGAACTTAAAACGACCGCCCCTTATTTACGTTTAACGAGTCAAGGAGAGTAACTCGGCAATCATTTCCTCTTTAAATGGTCGGAAGAGAGCTGAAAAAAGACCTTCAATTTTATTTTCTTTAACGAGTCAAAAGGGAAAAATACTCGGCAATCTTTTCATATTTTACGAGTCAGAAAAGAGCTTAAAGGTGACTCATCCTAGAAGAACGAGTGGTATAAAGGGTAGCAACTGGTTCCGGTAGTGGTGGAACTGCTCAAAACATGTAATGGTCAAGAGGCTGGCTAATAAAACCACTCATCGCTGTGGTTCCTCAGGAAAGGAAAACAACCAAGTGAAAGCATATGATCGGCCAAAGAGATGGTGGCGATGGAATGAAACAACCAAGGCTCATCTAGCAGAATTTAGCAGATAAATGGCAATCACGGGATGTAAATCAGGTATGGGTTCATTTTTACACAAGCTTGAACCATGAAGAACTCTGCTTGGATTCGGTTTCATGTTTACACAAGCTTGAAACGAAAAAACTATGCTTGTTATAAATTTGCATGCCCCCAGCATGATAATGCAAATCGAGGTACATGCCCCCCAAGCTTCATGGCATTCACGGAGTGGATGGAATGAAGGTTCACTTGGAAAGACTCGATTTTGAAAAGGAGGATGCATGCCACCCGGGCTTCAATCACGCGCCCGGGTCAACTGCCGTCATCAGAATGACGGACTGGATGTTGAGGCATTTCCTGTGGAAATAAGACCATTTAGGAATGGTAGATGACTATATGTAAAGTGTGAACCGGGGAACGAAAGTTGGTCTACGATCTTGATCGTTCTTCTTTCGTGCGGAAAACACATCACTCTGAAGAGTGAGGACACAATTGCACGTATGCGATAAATATAGTCTCGCCCAAGGAGTAAATTGTAATCTAATGGGCCTTGGACTACCATGACGCCCATTTGAACGGTCTTCCCTTCTAATGTGATAGGTACATGGGGAAGAATTCCTAAAGGTCAATTGGTTTCTCGATGAAAACCTGTAAGGTTTCGCATCTCAGACAGAAGCAGAGGCAAACCAAGTGCTTCCCAAGCTGTGGAAGAAAGGATGCTCACAGGAGATCCCTCATCAATAATGGTACCGGCCATAACCATTCGGTAGACTTGGACTATAATTTGAAATGGTCTGGAAGCTGGTAACCGGGAATTGCCTAGTTGATCCCAATTGAAGGAAACAACTAGGTCGCTTGGAGGTGGGACCGGATAAACGACCGGGTATGACTCTGATGGACTTCCTTCCTACTGTGAAGGAATGAGGGGGATACTCACTTGATCATTAGAGTCTATGTTTATGAATAGAGTTTGGACAGTGTGGTCTTCATTCTTTATAGTGATAATATCATCTGAGGATGGAACTTCTGAAGGCAAAACTGGGTCACTTGTCATCTGGACCTCTTGAAAGACCGGGTCACTTGTCATCTGGACCTTTGGGCTTTCGTCTGGTTTGGATTCAGATTCTGAAGGCAAAACCGGGTCACTTGTCATCTGGACCTCTTGAAAGACCGGGTCACTTGTGATCTGGACCTTTGGGCTTTCGTCTGGTTTGGATTCAGATTCTGAAGGCAAAACTGGGTCACTTGTCATCTGGACCTCTTGAAAGACTGGGTCACTTATGATCTGGACCTTTGGGCTTTCGTCTGGTTTGGATTCAGATTGTTCATCTTTGATGATAAACACTCCCGGAACAAAGTGGTGCATAGATGATGAACGTAAATCAACACTTTTTCCGACCAGGGACTGGTCTGGAACAGGCTGAGCACAGCCAGGTTCGGGAAGAGAAGACTGGACAAGAGAAGGGTGGACAAAAGAGGAATCTTGGTTGATTTCTTTATCAGCAGGGGAACGTTCTGCAATTGCAGCAAGACGTTGATAACCAGTAGGAAGTTGAGTTGAGGGAGCTGTAAGACTTTCCAATACAATAGAGGCTCTATCCATGAATGGACAAAGGTGAAGGGGATGATTGCCTTCACAAAGTCTACAGGGGATTCGAATCTTCCCTTTTCCCTTAACATTTCCAGCTGATAGGGTAGCATCACCATGATCTCCAGAGGATGATGCAGGGCGGTCCCGATCGTGAGCCCATACTTCTAAGACCCTGGGGATGCCAGGACAATCGCGAAGAAGATGGTCTTCCTTGCATAATCTACAAGGAAATTTAGCCTTCCGCGGTGGAGCAGGAGGTGACTTTACTTCAGGTATATTCGGGGTAGATGGGACCTTCCTTTTGGGAGACTTCTTCTTTTTGGTCTTCTTTCTCTTCTTCTTAGCCACCTGGTTACTTAAATCCAAAGTTTCACCAGGCGAAGTAGAAGATGAGGACATGGCAGTAGGCGAAGAAGGGAAGGGGTCCACCTTGGCATCAAAATGATGTTGCTCGGGTGGAGGAGGTGGTGGTGGAACAGGAGTTATCACACTCGAGACCACTGAGTTTGAGAACACCCATACGGGTAAACCGATGGTGAACCCAGGTAAAGACAAAGTTGCTATATACTAAACACCAACATTTTCGACAGAAGGAATCGGACCAGCCGGGGGACCACCTTGGCCGGTGGGCTCAGGGAAGGATGCCATTTGAGCGAGAAAGAACCCTACTCAAGCTAACGCAAGCAAAATTTAACCGGGTTATATGTGATCGTGGTCAAATAAATTTTAAGACACTGAACTTTGAACTTGACTTTTTCACTTTTTAAGAGTCGAGAAAAGGACGAAAAGATGACTCTAGTCTCCTTCGAATATTTAATGAGCACGAAGTGACAAGACGCTCATAGGCACCTTTTCGTTTAAGGAGTCCGAAAAGGATCAAAAGTGACTGCTCTGGAATTCTAGGTAGAGGGTGTGCCAAACTTTTCGCAAAACCACAGAATACTTTTTAGGGTACGGGTGGTCGATCTTCGTGAATGTTGTGTTCACTGCATTGCAAATCGTAGGGCGGTCGACACGGCTTCCTATGGATAAAAGCTTTATTCCTATAGGGGTCTCCCAATGTATACACGACGGTACGTGGGAGCACAGTCCGTATTGGCACCTATCGTTTCACCGTGGAGGAATCACCCAACCACTCGACGGTAAGCTACCAGGTTTAACGACGCCGGAACACGTCTCTAACCTAGACCTCTAGAATGTTTGCGTTATGTTCCAATGCGTTGTTAGGTTCATTGAGTTTATTTTATAGTTTATCTTCAATTATGTTTCAGTTTTTTGGTCCTACCGTATGTGGTCTCTCCAAACTTCCTAAACGCAATCTATATGCCAAAATTATATCGTTTCATTCGATGAATTCTACCTACAGAAAAGTAGAGATTTTTTTATTTTTTTTTACACAAACAAAATGATCATCAAGCAAGTAACAAAGATCCTAATGCAGCTAATAACAAGAAATAAAAGTTTTTTCCTTTTCTTTTTAAAAGCGACAAATAGCAATAAATGCTAACTAATATAATGCAAAAAGCTCTTTTGTCTTTTGATTTTTTAAAATGGCATAATGCATGTAAACAAATCTCAAGAGATATCCACGAGTACAAACACAATTCACTCAATGGACATAGAACCAATTTAGAAACATGAAGATGAACTGTCAAAGCAAAGGAAAACACGAAGACGTTCAATGAACCATGTGATCTAAGTTCAAATGAAGTCAAGCAAGATCCAAGCAAGCTAGAAGTGAATCACTCGAAGCATAGAATACCAACTTTTAACAACCACTAGATGAGTGCGGAAAACAACCAACAAGCTGACTGGATAATCAAACCACAAGGTCCCACAGAAGGCTCGACATGCAAGGCCACTAGGTACTCTAGGGTTGGGATACAAAATAAATAGAAATAAGAAAACAACTGAAGGATGAAGGTAACAACCAGTCACACAAAGGTCCAACACACTCCCAGAAGCAGCAAAAGATATGGAAAAACAAAAAATCCGAGTTTAAGGAGCTTTCAAGTACCAAACTGGCAAAATTCACAGAGCTGGCGCGACTGTGAATCTGCAACTCGCGCTAACAGTCAATTGGCGCGGGTCTTTATGGAGTAACATGTGCCAACTGGCGCGACTGTCAAAAGAAAAAACGCGCCAGCCGCGTTTACTGACCCAAAAAATAAATATAACAACCCAGGGTTTGATTGACAGTGCCCAGCAGATAGCAATTTCAAGACTGACCCAGAAAGTTCATTAACTCAGGCAAGTGAGAGAAAACTAGTCATGCAAGACAAACTCCAAATAGCTTCTCCCCAGCGGAGTCGCCAAATTGTTGGTTAGGTAAATCCCCTTTGCGGACAGAGGCGATCCCACTAGCTTAAAACAGAACTAGCCACAATCAATCCACGCTGCCACGCAAGTTCCTAGTTGTACATTAAAGGTGAATTAAGAAGACCAACCTGGAATCCAACGCTATAGTCGAAGCAGAGTTGGTGTTCCCGCTCCCTCGCTCCGGTAGGTCACAATCCTTGCGATCCTTGCAAATGGACACCTGCACATGCAAAGGAAGAAACAGATACAAGCATAAAATCCACCAAGGCACAACTATATTTCAGTCAGAAAGGAAATAAATCAACATCACTATAATAGACAATGAGATTGGAACTATAATAACAGTCGCTCATTAATTAATCATAGACAGGAAAAGTTACAACCAAGGTTCTGACGTTGAACCTTTCCCCTGGCTAGGCGAGCAGCTATATGCCTTGCAGTAGACTTCCTCTCTCTCGGACTCCCGGCAGCATAACCTCTCTAGCATTACTCCAACAACTCAAGAACTCAAAACTACAGCACTTCGGAACTCATAAACTTGGAACTCATAAACTTGGAACTCATAAACTTGGAACTCATAAACTTGGAACTAGCTTGTCTAATGCATGAGGACAGGCTTTTATAGATGAAGAAGGGAGAAAGATTCAATGCACCAGGACACCCATTATGGAATGGCAACATCCATGAAAAGCTACTGCGGATAGATATGAGGACTCTCGAGCTTTATCAGATGGATTTTTCCCTCAAAGGACTTCATGATCTGGGAGGAAAAAATCATACAGTCGTGCTTTTGGCAAAAAACATTACTAAACTCGACTGGCGCGAGCATTGTTCTAAGAAAGAGCGCCAATGGGCGCGCCCCTTTTTGAGGATCTGAGTTATTGGCGCGGGTCAGACATTGGGTACCTGCGCCAATGGGAAAAGGGCACTTTTCAGGGATAATTTGCAGAAGGTGTCTTGAGGGAACATGAAGTACATACTCAGGGGAACATAGTACAAGTGTTTTTAGGCTATGTCACTGCTCACAGGTCCTGAAATGCGTCCTCCAATGGACTGGAATCGGGGCGATAGGGACGGTGACCAACGGTGACAAATTACTGTGTAACAAGTACCAAGATAAGAAAATAATTCTGTCCAAAAATTTCCAGTAAAAATGGGATCTCTGTCACTTACAATAATCTTTGGGTTTCCATGTAGCTTTTGAATTGTTTCCATAAATGCAATAGAAACTGTACTGGCTTTAAATGGATGTGATAATGCACAAAAGTGTGCATACCTGGTAAGTCTGTCAACTACCACCATGATGACACTCTTTCCCTCAGACTTGGGTAAACCTGTGATAAAATCCAAAGAAACCTCCTCCCAACATTGGCTTAAAATGGATAAAGGTTGTAACAGACCTGGTGTCTTAATTGTTTCAACTTTATTTTGTTGGCAAACCAAACATTCCGCCACAAAATTTTGAATATCCAATTTAAGGCCATCCCAAAAAAATTCCTTCTTAACCCTGTGGCAAGTTTTTAAAAATCCTGAGTGCCCTCCTAAGGGAAAAGCGTGCAATTCCAAAAGAATATTTTGTTTGAGTTAGGAATTCTTACAGAGGTATAAGCAATATTTGTACCATAACGAATCATTTTTCTAGCTAAATGTATCAAATGTGTTGGAATCTTGTTATAACTTTCGAATAAGTGCCCACACTTCTTCGTTATTCTTCCATTCCTCCCTTGCTTCATTTATCCAATCTAGTTGGATAATAGAAATGGCGCACAACAATGTTTCCACATCCTCATCCTTCCTTAAGAGTGCATCTGCCATAACATTTTGCTTCCCTTTTTTGTAGATGATTTCAAAGTCATAAGCCAACATCTTTGTGACCCTTTTTTTTTGCTCTTCAGAGGATAATCTTTGTTCTAAAAAGTATTTAAGGTTGTCATGATCCATTTTTACCTTGAAGTGTCTTCTTATTAGGTAGGGTCGCCATTTCTTAAGTGCATGTAGTATTGCCAACATTTCCTTCTCATAAATAGCTTTCTTTAAATACTTTCCCTTGATTGGAAAAATTTTGAAAGAAATGGGTCTTTCATCTTGCATTAAAACAGTACCAATTCCATTTCCTAAAGCATCACATTCCACAATAAAGGTTTTTGTGAAGTCTGGTGTAGCTAAGACCGGTGCTTGGCACGTTGCTTCTTTAAGATGTTCGAAGGCCTTTGTTGCTTTTGGAATCCATGAAAATTCATCTTTCTTCAATAATGTTGTTAGAGGTGCTGCTATTTTCCCATAATTCTTAATAAACTTGCAATAAGACCTTGTCAGCCCAAGAAATCCTCACAGATGCTTTATGGATGCAGAGATTTTCGTTTCCTTAATGGCTTTAATTTTGCTAGGGTCTATCTTAAATCCTTCATGAGATACAATATGACCCAGATATTCCGCCTCTTGTACTCCAAAGAAACATTTGGATCTTTTTGCATATAATTTTTTCGCCTCCAATAGTTGTAGCACCCTGTCAACATGTTCAACATGATCCTTCCAAGACTTGTTGTAGATTAGTATATCATCAAAAAATACTAATGCAAATTTTCTAAGGAAGCGTTTGAAAATGGAATTCATCAAACCTTGAAATGTAGAAGGTGCATTGGTAAGACCAAAAGGCATGACCAAAAATTCATAGTGACCCTCATGAGTTCGGAATGTCTTCAATCTTCATTCTAATTTGATGATAACCTGAATGAAGATCCAACTTGGTGAAGAAAATTGATCCACACAATTCATCCAATAATTCATTAATGACAGTAATCAGAAACTTACCTTTAATAGTGAGCTTGTTGAGCTCCCTATAATCCAGACACATGTGCCAAGATCCATCCTTCTTATGCACCAATAATACTGGAGCAGAGAAAGAACTTTAGCTAGGTTGAAATATACCAGCATCTAGCATTTTTGCAACCATATGCTCAATTTCACTCTTTTGGGCATAGGGATATCTATACAGCCTGATGTTTGCAGGAACACTTCTTGGAATCAAATGAATAGCATGATCATGATCATGAATAGGTGGGATACCTTTGGGAGTCTCAAACACCTTGGAATGATTGTCCAAGACTTTTTGGAGATTTGGAGAAATAGATGATTTCGATGTGGAAACATCTAGCGAACATAATTATGCAATTACACCTCGTTGTTCCTTTTTTAGAATCTTTTTCATACCGTTAGAGCTTATTATCTTTCCCGGTTTCCCTGTAATACCCCTCAATTCAACTTCCTTTCCTTCCACAGAAAATTTCATGAAAGTTAAAAGCTATTGTACCCAAAGATTATAGCCATTGGACTCCTAGTACAACATCAGCACCTCCCATTGGAATGGAAAGCATTGGGCTATTCAATAGATATTCTCCCATGGATAGCTTGATATTATGGCACTTTCCAGAGCAATTTATGGTTCCTCCACTTGTAACCATCACTTGACACTTTGGTGTTGGAAATAGGAAGCAATTCAATTCTTTTTCTATCTTACAATGAATAAAATTGTGGGTACTTCCTGAATCAATCAACACTATTACCTTTTTCTTCTTCATATGTCCTTCTATCTTGATGGTTTGAGGAGTGGTAATTCCAGCCAATGCATTACAAGATCTAATCGGATTCATTTCTTCTTTATCTAGGTTTTATTCCTGGAGTATATCCTCTTCTTTTGACCTTTCTTGTTCCTTTTCTTCCTCCTCTTCACAATCTATGTAGCATAATTTCTTCTCAGCACACTTATGACCTTTAGTGTATTTGCTATCACAACTGTAACAAAGCCCTTTTTCTCTTTTTTCTTCCAATTGTTGCGGTGTCAACCTTATAGGTTGTGGAAGGCTAGTGGCAACAACACTTCCATATTTATAGTTGTGAGTGGTAGTGTTTCCGGGAAAACTAGTGTCTTTTCGATCTGCTAGTCCCACTAAGATTGGAAGCTATCTTAGAAACAAACAATAAAAGTAATTTTCAATTTCCTCTATGTATGATAGATAAGAGAGAAATAAAGGGACCAACCTGGATCTTTCGCTTGACTCCTTGCTTGATTTCTCTCTCCCTTGATAGAGCTTGCAACTCCTCTCCTACATGTCCCACTTAGAGAATACCTATAGAGACAAAGTAACAAAACACCATCAAAGCATCTCGATATATAATATTATAAACAATGTAGAATCAAAAATACATTGAACATAAAATTGCATTCACAAATAACAAGATTCACAAGTACAAAATTGTATGGAGGAAAACTCAAATCACTTTATTAAAATAAAAGGGAGAATTACAACCCAGCGGTCTGATCCAACATCATCCTCCCAGCATCAAAGCCCTCTTCACCTCATGAAAAGCAATATCACCCAACAATACAATGCTTCTTCTCAAAGACAAACTAACAACACTTCCTTACAAATTACAACATTCCAGCCTCCAGATCTCTCAGATGAGGGATCCATATATAGATGTCTACAAGGGTGTGAGTCATCTCTGGGTTTTTGATTAGTGTCATTCCACTTGTAGTTCTTGGTTCCACTTGGAGATTCATTGATCTCTTACTCATCCTTGGGCGAATTCATACAGGCAAGTGTCATAGGAGAAGTTTCTAGAAGATTCTATGAGCATCCACTTAGCAAACTACCTCAGACATTTGTCCATGCTCACTCATCACACCCCATAGAAGGCATCTTCAGTATGCATCACACCTGGCTAGTGTAAGAGTCAGTATGCATCACACCCTGACATTGGAGCAGTTAGTATGGTCGAGTCTTGGCCAGTTCTGAGTGGTTTTTCAGGTGGAACTTCTAGGGAATGATGTAATCAGTTGAATATGATCCTTCAAGGTATGAAACAACACTTTTAGGGGTTAAAGAGCCCTTAGTTTATCGACATATAAGATTGGGGTTGCAGTGCCCAAATATGTCTATAACAATTGCCCCCTAAAGAATGAATTCGTAAATATTTTGATGTCGAGTGAAATGCTTTATCATGAGGATCCGAGGTATTTGAACTGGAGGGTGACCTATATAACATACAATACAATACATCATCATCATATTATTTTCATGATCTAGCTGAGGCGGGCATTCCCATGCTCAGCTTTATAAGTTCATTTTCATGTACATAGGACAGATAGTCATCTACGATTGCAGACTGGTGATTCTTTATATGGAGAGTCATCATCCCTTAGCTTGGATGATCATTTGTGCAGCTTATGTGTACATTTGATGTCTTTATATTTCTGAATATATCGCAGCCCGGATGGATGAAACTAGATCAGGGGTCTTCAAACTCGTTCAATCTTCACTCGATGTACAAGTCAATCCATGTGAAAATATGTTCTAAAGTTGAACATGGAAAAACATTTCCTGATTACCAACCAATGATGTAATATGTTAACAAGCGTGAGGGGAATCATCAATAATGATAATGACCCTCAAGGTACTACAGTACAATTCATGTGGTGTGAATATATGATCCGATGTTGAACACCATGCAAAATCTTTTGGTCGAAGGTCATTGATGCAAACCTATCGCCAGAAGTGAGAAACTTGCCATTGAGGCATGCAAGCTTCAAAGTACTGAAAGGGTTGTTTCTAAGTCAACTTCTAGGATAATGAGTTGATGTCAACAAGAAGTGACCCGTCGTAGGAGGGCCTTGATGTATCCCACATCTACGACACGAAATGAAGCAAATGATTTTCTGGAGGTAAAAACGATCTGATGATACAAGGTTCATGATGGCAGTCATGAAAAATGAAGGTTGAAGGTATTGCAGTGGATGAGGCGTTAACTGGATGGTGGATTCTTTGAATGACTTCTCTTGAACATATCGGCGACACTGAGATGGATTGGTAGCCTTAACCCCAAAATATAGATGGTATGGTTGACCAATGGTGATATGACCGGTGAACGGAATAACCCAACCTGACTCAATCATGGTGATGGAGTGAAAGTTTCATGTTCAAGAGCAACCTGCTACCAATAAAATTCTTCAAGTTTTCTTCCCTTTTTCCCCAGTCATTGCTGACCAGTACCTCTTTATTTTTTTCAAGCTTGAGGAGGATAACATATGCTTACAGTTCTATAATTTGCCCTTCAGGAACACCTGTCACTATGTTTTAGCGAGCCTAGTGACAGTGAAACTCGTTCTTGTCTAGATGGACAAGTTTGTCGCTATTGTTTTAATGAGTTTAACGACAAGGATAACTCGGTCCTTTTCATGTTTAGAGAGTTTGAAAAGGGATGAAAAGGAAACTCCAGCAGTTCTTTTTTGTATCATAATCCCTTGAGTCTGAAAAAGATTAAAATAATACAAAAGGGATGACTTTTCCGATCACTTTAGCGAGCCGAAAAAGACAAGCGCTCGATCTTTTTGTGGGATGATCCCTCAGGTCCAAAAAGATTAAAATACAAGAGGGATGGAACTTCCAATCACTTTAGCGAGCTGGAGAGGCCAATTGCTCAACGATCTTTTCATATTTAGCGAGTCCGAAAAGAGTTTAAAGTAGATTCATTTTTTGAGGAATGAGTGGCGTTTATGGTAGCAAACTGGTTCTGCATAATCTTGGAACTTCTCAAAACATGGTGGTGTGAAGAGGTTGGCTAACAAGACCACTCATCGCAATTGTTCCTCAAAATGGTAAACAATCAAGTGGAAGCGTATGATCGGCCAAATGGATGGAGGTGATGGAAAGAACACAACCAAGGTTTGAAAGGCAGATAGAAGGAAATCACAAAGGTTATTTATTGAATGTGGATTCATTTTTTAACGAGCTTGAATCAGGAGAATCTATGCTCGATGGTGGGTTTATTTTTTAACGAGCTTGAACCTTGCGGAAACATTTCTCATACCAGTCATTTAAAGATGTCTCTCATTGGTAGGTTCATTTTTTAATGAGCTTGAACTCTACAATAACATATGCTCATTGCCTTTTTTTGTAGGCTAGAAACGACCAAACTACAAAGCTAAAAGAATCTAGAAAAACTAAGGAACTATTGAGGTTAAGTAGGATGGTTTCATCAGCGATTTAGACAAAACACTTCCTTTGCTTCGTCCGCAGCATAGACGAAGGTGAATGGTGGGTTAGGCCATTCACCTAACCTAAGAAGTTGACATACTAGAAAGCTAAAAAGCTAAAAAATATAGAAAGCTAAAAAATGAAATTGGTCGTTTTTCGCTTTCATAAAAAGGTTTGCATGCCCCCAGGCATCGAGAAAGAAGAGTCTCCAGGTAACCATGTGGAAGTCACTGCGGTTAGGCAGGATTGTTTCTATCAACGGTTTAGACAAAAACACTTCCTTGGCTTTGTCCCCATAGTGGACAAAGGTGAATGGAACTACTGAGGTTAGGTAGGATGGTTTCATCAGCAATTTAGACAAAACACTTCCTTTGCTTCGTTCGCAGCATAAATGAAGGGAATGGTGGGTCAGACGATTCACCTAACCTAAGAAGTTGACATACTAGAAAGCTAAAAATTTAAAAATTCTAGAAAGATAAAAAATGAAATTGGTCGTTTTCCACTTGCATAAAAAGGTTTGCATGCCCCCAGGCATCGAGAGAAGGAGAGTCTCTAGGTAACCATGTCGAAGTCACTGTGGTTAGGCAGGATTGTTTCTGTCAATGGATTAGACAAAAACACTTCCTTGGCTTTGTACCCATAGTGGACAAAGGTGAATGGTGTTTCAAACCAATCACATAACCTACGAGGAAACGGTGTTTCAGACCAATCACATAACCTACAAGGAAATGGATATTTTAGACCGATCACATAACCTACAAGGAAATGGTGTTTCAAAACAATCACATAACCTACAAGGAAATGGATGTTTCAGACCGATCACATAACCTACAAGGAAATCTATCTTTTCACCTGGGTTCGTCTAGATGGACAAGGGTGCATGCCCCCTAAGCTTCATTACATTCACCGAACTACTCACTGCAATCAGGTGCATGGAATGAAGGTTGAAGAGACATTCTTGACGCAAAGAGACCATTTAGGGGTGATGTTTGACTTAGCTCTGTGTTTGAACTGGGAAATGAAAGTTGGTCGATAAGCTGTACCATTTTTCCTTCATGCGGGAAACACATTACTTGAAAGAGTGTGGAAACAATAGCTTCCATGATATATATATAGTCACGTCCAAGAAGTAGATTGTAATCTAATGGTCCTTGGACTACCATCACGTTCAAGTGAATGGTTTTCCTTTTCAAAGTTATCGGCAACTTCAAAAGGATCCCTAATGGTCAACTGGTTCCTTTGTTAAATCCACACAAATTTTGTATAACAGGCATAAGCGATGGCAAACCAAGTGCTTTCCAAGTAGTGGAGGAAAGGATACTCACTAATGCCCCTTCATCTATGATAGTGCCAAACACGATCATTTTGTAAACTTGTACTATGATCCGGAATGGTACATTGGATGGAAGGCGGGGTCTTGCTAGTTGATTCCAATCGAAGGAAATTACTAGAATGCTTGGAGGGGGTACCGGATAAATGGTTGAATGAACCCCTTGAACTGGGGGATTTTCCTCCTGTTGTAAAGGAACAGGTGGATTTCCCCCAAGCTCATCAGACTCTGTATTAACAAAAAGAATTTGAATGGTGTTGTTATCATTCTCCTTGGAAATTGTATCATTTGAAGGTGGACCTTCTGATAGTAAGACTAGGTCGACTGCCATCTCAACTTGCTGTCTTTGGTCTGGTATGGGCTCAGAAGGTTCACTCTTAATGATAGGTGTTTCGGCCGATGATTGAGTTAAGTCAGTTGGATTTTCAACTAGAAAAGGACTCGGTGAGAGTTTCTTGTATCCAGGTGGAAGTCGTTGCGGTGAAGCAAGACAGTTACACAAGACTCTTTTGGCCTCATCCAAGAAAGGACAACAGGGAAGGTGATGGTCTCCTTCGCATAATTGACATGGAATTTTGACCTTTCCTTTCTATTCAGGAACTTCATTTTCACTAGTTGATGGTGTGCTATCAACATGATCACCAGAGGTTGACGACACCAGATGGTGCAAATGGGGAGACCATTCTCTCAAGATCCGCGGAATGCAAGGACAATCTCAATGAAAATGGTTTCCTTTGCAAATTAGACAAGGATATTTAGGAGATTTAATGTGTGGATTTTCACCAGATGATTCATTGTTGCCCCTTGCTTAACTGACTTCTTCTTCTTCTTCTCCTTCCCTTTCTTCTTCTTCTCAGCCACTTGGTTACTAGTATCACTATTTTCACCAAGCGAAGAGGAAGAAGGGGAGGGAGAAACAAACGAAGTAGAAGGTGAAGGGTCACTTTCGGTATCAACTAGTTGTTGATTCGATTGCTGAGGAATTACGGTATTTTGAACGATAGAGGTTGAGAATAGCCATATCGGCAGACCAATTGTGATTCTCGGAAGGGACAATGTGGCCATATACGGAGCACCAATATTTCCCCAAGAAGAGAATGGACTAGGATTCGCCTCAAGAGGGATTCCTTAATTGGTGGGCTCCATATTCTCAACCTAAGATCAATGAAGGAACAGGGATGTTATTATGAATTAAATAAAATTTAAAGATTCTTTGACACAACTTTGCTTTTTCAAATTTTAAGAGTTGAGAAAAAGCTAAAGATGACTCTAGTCGCCTTCGATTTTTAATGAGCCTGAAGTGGCAAGTGCTTAGATGGACCTTTTCTTTTAAAGAGTCGAAAAGGAATGAAAGTGACCACTCTGGAAATCTAAACAGAGGTATTACCAAACCAATCGCAAAACTACAATATACACCTTGGTGGTAAATTAAAGAGAAATTACCAAGGACTTATGTATGGCATTCAATCTTCCCGAATGTTGTGTTCAGTGCATTGCGATCGATAGGGCGGCAGACACGGCTTCCTATGGATAAAGGATCTCAGCCTATTGTGATCTCCCTATATATGCTCGACGGTACATGGAGCACAAGTCCGTGCTAGCACTTGTCGTATCAAAGAGGAGGAATCACCCAACCTTCGATGAAAATGATAGTTACTAGATTTTACGATGCCAGAATACATCTCTAGCCTAGACTTCTAGATGTGTTACATTAGGTTCCAAAGCATTTTTAAGTTCATTGAGATTTATTTTAGAGTTGATCTCATTTAGAAGTTTGTCTTTCAAGGTTCACTACATGATGTAGATGTAAAATTCCTAAATATGCAATCTAAAATGATAAACATTTGTTGTTTTCTTTTAGCAATGAAAATCCTAGCTACTAAGGAAAGAAGATTACAATTATTTCAACAAAAAGCAAAGAGCACACACTAAATGCACTTTTCCTAAATCATTTTCGCACACAATCTAAATGCAAATTCAAATGCATGTATTTGTTTTTCGTTTCCCTTAATGTGAGAAATGCAAAAAGGAAAACTAAGTAAAGATCTAAAATATTTTCTTCAAAGTGACATTTCGACAATTTCTCTTCAAAATGAAAAGGAAGACTAAATGACAATTTTTGATTTCAAATAGAAAACTACTTTCGACACTTCAAATATTAACAATTCAAAACAAATACATGACAAAAAGTACAATCGACTATCTAGAGGAGGAAGACTTTACGACACTCTTCTTTTTGACTTAAAATGACAGTTACAACACTTTTTTGCATCAAAACGACAGTTCGATTTAAGCTACTTTTTGAAAAAGGATCGTAAATGATGGACAAATACATAAAAACATTTACTAATCCTAATCAATGGAGGTTGAACTATGTAAAGGAAGGAGGCTTCAGCAATGAGATACTGATCATAAGCAGCAAAGCAACTGAATAGAGCTGAAAACAAGGAGAAAAACGCAAATTTCAAAGAGAAATAGTATTACTCAGTCATCTCACCTGTGCTTCACAGAAATAGGGATGCATCTCACCTACTACACATGGGAGGTGTGATGCATACTGGTTTCTAGTTACAGATAGTGCGATGGGCCAGGGAGTGAAACTGAGGTGGGTTTTTGCTCAAATTTGCAGCTGAGTTCAGTGATTTAGGCTGAGCTACTATGAACATTAAAGAACAAAGTATAGTGGTATGATCTTAGGAGGTTATTGAGCTACCAAAAGGGAATCTAGAATGCTTGTAAGTCAGATGTTCGAATCATAAACTAAACCAAAGATTGACTGAAGCAGCATTCATCTACTTTGCAATTGCAGAGCAAGAGTAGTTCGAAAGCTATCTGGCTAACTTCAGGCTCCATCTATAGTTTATAAAGCAAACAATCAACAAAAAACAAACAAACTATTCATTCCCTAGTGGAGTTTCCATTTTGTTTCTGGGAAAACTAGTGTCTTTTTGATCTACTAGTCCCATTAAGATTGACAGCTATCTTAGAAACAAACAATCAAAGTAATTTGCAATTTCCTCTACGTATGATACATAAGAGAGAAGCAAATGGACCAACCTGGATCTTCCACTTGACTCCTTGCTTGATTTCTCTCTCCCTTGATAAAGCTTGCAACTCCTGTCCTACTTGTCCCACTTAGAAAATACCTGTAGAGACAAAGTAACAAAACAGAATCAAAGCATCTCGATCTATAACATCATAAACAATGCAGAATCAGAAATACATTGAACATATAATTGCATTCACAAATAGCAAGATTCATAAGTACACAATTTTATGGAGGAAAACTCAAATCACTTTATTAAAATAGAATGGAGAATTACAACCCAGTTGTCTGATCCAACATCATCCTCCTAGCATCAAAGCCCTCTTCACCTCATGAAAAGCAAGATCACCCAACAATACAATGCTTCTTCTCAAAGACAAACTAACAACACTTCCTTACAAATTACAACATTCCAGCCTCTAGATCTCTCAGATGAGGGATCCATATATAGATGTCTGCAAGGGTGTGAGTCATCTATGGGTTTTTTATTAGTGTCATTCCACTTGTAGTTCTTGGTTCCACTTGGAGATTTCATTGATCTCTTACTCATCCCTAGGCGAATTCAGAGAGGCAAGTGTCATAGGAGAAGTTTCTAGAAGATTCCATGAGCATCCACTTAGCAAACTGCCTCAGACATTTGTCCATTCTTGCTCATCGCACCCCACAGAAGGCCTCTTCAGTATGCATCGCACCTGGCTAGTGTAGGAGTCAGTATGCATCGCACCCTAACATTGGAGCAGTCAATATGGTCCAGTTTTGGCTAGTTCTGAGTGGTTTTTTAGGTGGAACTTCTGGGGAATGATGTAATCAGTTGACTATGATCCTTTAGGGTATGAAACAAAACTTTTAGGGGTTAAAGAGCCCTTGGTTTATCGACATATAATATTGGGGTTGCAGTGCCCAAATATGTCGATAACACTTCCATATTTATAGTTGTGAGCGGTAGGTTTCCTGGTTGCCATAATTTTGCTTTCCATTTTTCTTGTTAACCTGAATGCCTTCTCCAATGAATCAAGTTCCCAAATGCGAACCTCATGTTGGATATTATCCTTTAAATTCCCTATCAACACATCAATCCTATGCTCCTCTGGAATATCTTTTACCCTTATGTTAAATTTTTGGAACTCCTCAATGTGCTCCATCATTGAACCTTTTTGTTTGAGACTTATTAATTGGCTAGAAAAAGTGTTGCTTTTTGTATCCTCATAATGTGCTATCATTTCTTCCATAAAAATTGCCCAAGTGACAATTTGTTTGCGAGAGCAAAGCCATAGATACCATACAAACTGATTTGGTTCCAAATATAAAGTTGTAATACGTACCTTTTGTGTGTTTTTCACATTATGGAGATCGAAAAATTGCTCCATCTGTAGTATCTATGTTGCGGGATCCTTGCCATCAAACTTCCTCATATCGATTTTTAGAATATGGTGGGTCTTCAATCCAACATTAGAGTCTATGAAATCATGATTAACATTTCTTTTGTTCTCATCATGCATTTTCTTTACTACCCTTTCACCATTAGTGACCATTTCTTGTAGCAACTTATTCAAATTTATCTTCAATTCTTCCATCTTATCGTCCATGCCATCCATCTTAGCTTCCATGCCATTCATCTTAGTTTCTATGCTTTTCTTTAAACCGTCCATCTTAGCTTCCATGCCATACATCTTAGCTTCTACATCTTTCTTTAAACCATCCATCTTAGATTCTGTTACTTTTTGTGCGACTGACATTTATTGCACTTGGTCTTGTAATTTTGATATATCATGTTGCATTTCTTCCTCTTCTTCATGAGTCATGCTAGAGCTTTCAGGTTGCTTACTAGGTGTTTGCATTTTCTTTCCTCGAGGCATAAATTACCGATAATAATGCTTTACTATACCCTTTGAATTTCTTCAAACTAATTTTTCAAACCAAGCTTATGCAAAATTTTAAAAAAACTACACACCTTTTTTTTCACTTTGTAGGAGCTCAATATTGAATCTGATGTATCTTTGTAACTTTGGATCATCGAGTTCTAAAATTGTGAACTGCGGTAGGCCTCTGTGTCTTCTTGACAATGCCACTAGTCAGATCGAATTTAGATTGTCCAAGGCAGAGTTATGCACAATCTCCCAAGATGACCTGATTATAGACCTTTCCAGAAGAGCGAACTTGTATGAAGTGCCATGTGTCAATGTTTTGACCTTCGGATCTAAAAAATATCCATAGGAAACTACAATCCATCCTATTTTTGTAACTTCTTACAAAATTTCAATCTAATGCTCAAAAAAAAAGTTATGACGATTTTCCCCAGGTCACCTATTTGGAATGAAATTCGAGAGTCTACAAAAAGACCAATTTCCTCAGATCATATCTCGGCAAATAATGCGTGAAAAGCTCTGAAATTCAGACCCAAGGTTCATAACTATTTCAGTCCAAATGGGTTTTGTTTTTAGTGTCTGAAATGTCACAGAAAAAAAGTTATAGCGCAAATTCCATGATGACCTATTTAGAGCAGCGAAACCCTAGAATCCGAACCTCTGATACCAAATGTTACGAAACTAGCTCACAAAAAGATAGAAAAGAGAGATGAACGCCTTAGAATTCAGCCTTTTTCGAGGGGGCAACCTCCTTTACATTACACAAATGAACAATTCTTGGATCATTCAAATGACAAAACCTCCTTTCTATATATAGGAGTCTAAGGGGTCACAATGTAACCAAGCCGACCTAACAATAATAATATAAAGGGACAAAAATAACAATAGAGGGATTCTATGGGGCACAGTAATAACAATATGGGGACAATAGGGGCACACAATATTAATAAGGAATACAACTATAATAGTAATGGGGGCATCACTAGTATTATAGGGACCTAACATCGATGGTCAGTAATCCAAGAACTTCTCTTCATGCTCGACAACGAGACATTTATTCGCATGACTAGAATTGTACCATCATGTTTTAAAGCAGGTGAAGACTATATCATTTCAGAATTTTGCAATAGATATAGCAGATTTAGCAACAGAAATAAAGAATCCACTTTCACCACCTCATCCACCATTTATGCAACCAAGAAGAAGATGAATATCTACATTCTGTTACATGATCCACCAACAAATACAACTTCTCTACATATGCACAGTTTGTCCACTTCCTAAGTAAGTAAAGGTGTGTTCTTTTCTATCTTTTAATCATAGATTTCCTTGAATATTGAATTATAATTTTTGGAAAATACTTCACCATATTTCCTTTCTCATTTGAAAAAAATTGTAAACACCTTTATTTAAGGGGGAAGGGACATCCATTTATTATCACATCCATATCACTTCATTCCATTTCACATCATTTCATTCTAACATACTTTTCCTAATCAAATATGATTGCATTATGGTTCAAAATTTATGTGATTTGCAAATAAATTCCTAAATGATGAGCATATTATATGGCTGATTTAAAGATGCATTCTCAAATATGTTTAATGAATCTTGCTGCAACAAAAAATAAACAAGGTATTGATACACAAGAACCAATACCAATTAAGATTTGGTTGTCACATAAGAGCCAACCAAGCATGTTGCAATTCAATGTATGACAATGAATACTTTGCGAAAAGAAATGAAATTGTCAAATGCAAAGTTTAAGGACAATTGATATAAGCCAAGCTCATTCAAAAGAAAATCATAATTAAGAAATGCAATAGATTTCACGAGGACATGTAATAACATAAGTTGGGAGGTATGTAGAGTCTCCAAAATATCTTCAAAATATCATCCACTTTCACCTTTATCATCACCATTTCACACACATATCACAACTCCATAGCCATATAATATTTCATTAGCCTCCATTTTCATGATTGCATGGGGTTACCTTTGTGTTTTCCAAAAGATAATGATTTCTAGTATTATAAGTGAATGAAATGGGTAAAACTTAGAAAAATGACATATATTTTCTAATACTTAAAAGTGGCTTGAGTTTCATGACATGTGTAGGTCATTTGGAAGCTTCCAAGGCACCCTTATGTGGCCTCCAATGCTCAAATTCGAATTTCCTTCAAAATATGGAAGAAGATTTGGATAAAGGTCAAAGAGGATATGTGTCTCATCATTACCTATTTGAGTTGTAATTCTATGATATTTTCTAGGGATCTAGGGAGAGAATAATGGACCTCCATTAATGAGTTAGCCTTGTATGTTCTTGTATAAATAGGAGAGCCTTCTCCTTTCAAACACATATGTAAAGTTGGGGAAATGCTCATGTTTTGAATATAAAATTTGGATTTGGCACCATTATCATGAGTGATGTTCACTTTGATTTGGTTATGTTTGCATTTGGAGCCTCTCAACTTTCCATCTGTCATGCTTTCGGATTGGCCACCTACAATGTTTGAGAGTTATTGTTTTTTAGATTTATTTCTTTCATAGATTAAGATTGATCTCTTGCATATATTTTCCTGTGTGAGAGGTTAAGAGCGATTTTTTTTTTATTTTCTTTCATATCTAGAAGTTAAGAGAAATTGTTTTTATTTTCTTTCATATCTTTTCCTATGTGAGAGGTTAAGAGTGATTGTTTTTATTTGCTTTAAAACTAGAGGTTAAGAGCGATTGTTTTTATTTTCTTTCCTATCTAGAAGTTAAGAGCATTTGCTTTTATTTTCTTTCATATCTTTTCATGTGTGAGAGGTTAAGAATAATTGTTTTTGCTTTCATTTCAAGTCATGTGGTTTTGATTATTCATTTCATAGGATCCTGATTTGATCATGCACACATGATCCCTTAGAGTAGATTTCATTTCATGTAATTTCAATTCCGCGTGCTGTGCTATAATTTTTCTATAATTTCTTTGAATTTATTGTTGAATTAGAATAGGTGAATTTTGTTTGTCATCATTTGGTTTTGTAGTTAGATTGATCTTAATTGAAAGTTAATTTCTAGCACATACAGTGCACACACGCTTCGCAAGTTTTATAAAACCCTCGGGTTGACAATTAAATCATAGGTAATTAATTTTCCACAACACATATCTTTGAGACAATGATTTCAAACTCTAGGGTCATTGGTGCATCATAATTCTTTTTCTCCACTCACTGCATCTCTCATCAATCGTTGAATGTAAATGCCTGGAGGACGCACATCTCATATATTACCAATAAACATTAGACTTTCTCTCCTTGTTTTTTAAAATTCTTTTCAAAGATTTAGCACTAAGAACAAAGCCTTGATAACACTTCAATTTGTATCTTCACTTGGACAATGTAACAATAGCCTTTCAAGAAGTCGATAAGTACAAGTTTGAATATCTTTGTTTTGTACTTTGATATGTTGAATCAAAGGTTCCTATATAGATGTAAGAAAACTGGATGCATGAGCATATGCCTTCTCCACGTCAATGAGGATTGAAAGTAGGTCAATTTCATCCTAAATCTCAGTACTCTTTAAATTCCTTTGTGGATATTCTTTAGTTGTCAATAAATAGTAATTTGAGTTGTCCATTTAGTGTAAAAGGAAATCCTACAATTGGCTATGTATAGAGGAATGATATATGGTGATTAGGTAGATGAGACATAATTAAAGGACACCAAAGGGAGAAAGAAACCATGGTGGAATAAGTGTTTGAAGGGAACAACATGAATAAATCCACAGAATAATGGCTTAATAAGGCAGGAGACTTGTCACCAAAGGGCTGAGGAGACGTGGTCTCTTGTAATATTTTCCTGCGGGTATGATTCGATCCCGACAGAGCTATATAGTTGTCGGGGTTATATGACCGGGAGCTATACAGAGGAGATATGTGATGTTCTTAATAGTGATCCAGGACAAGAAAATGATGTCATTAAATCAATCAAGAAGCACATCAGAAATAAGAACCCCAAGATCCAGATTCTTTCATTGACTCTGTTAGAGACTCTTATAAAAATTGTGGTGATAATGTTCATCAACAAATAGTTGAACGAGATGTAAATGATTTACTGTGTGAGGGAGTAGAACTTCTATAACGTCTAGAGAGTTCTGCTCCAATATTCACACCTCTGAAGACACAACCAATAACTTACCCTTCTCAAACCTATGGATCTCGAGGCTATTAAAATGAAGCAGTTGAGACACGCCTGGCATCTGATCTTCCTAGTCTCATCTTGAGGCCGCAACACAGAGGAGAGTCGTCGATGAGTGGGAAATTTAACACATACATTCTTACACACACCATTGAACTGCAATCACATCATTCAACACCTCCAGACATCCATTTGACGCAGCAAATCACTCCAATCATCGCACCAGTTTAACCTTCTATGCACGAGGAGACAAAGCAATACCTCAATGCAACGAGAATTTCCTATAGAGGCGAAGAATCATTGAGTAGAACGATGCACAGAGTAATGAAGCAATCTGTTAGAGCGCCCAAGTGCAACAGAGTAATGTTAGAATATTTCTATAAATAGAAAAATGACAGATAAATTCTGGAAATGATGCAGAGCTGACAGAATCTGAAAATACCCATGCATGGCCTGCACTCTGATACCATATTAGATACAACAACGATGAAGAGGGGAGATATGAAATATCAACCTTAAATCCATTATTATTCACAATGATACATATTTATACAAGTTTAGCGACCCTTGGTTTCATATTCTAAATGGTCTCTTGCATAGCTACAAAATTGGGTGTATTGGCAAAAAAAATTCGCAAATTCGTTGATTCGGTTCGATACGATTAAAAATTTGGCCAAATCGAATTCGATGGTGCATGAATTATTTTTCCATCGCTTGAGCAATGGTAGGAAGAGGGAAATCAGTTGATGGTAAGAAATCTGTTCCGAGAGCTCTTCAGTTCTACGTTGGGCATATTGCCAAAATACCTCACCGTTGAGGTGCTTGAGTTGGCTGGAAATGTTGCAAGAGATAACAAGAAGACGAAGATTGTTCCACGCCACATTCTGTCGGCAGTTAGAAATGATGAAGAGCTGAGCAATGCCAATGGTGGTGTGTAAGGCAGTTAGAAATGATGAAGAGCTGAGCAATGCCAATGGTGGTGTGTAAGGCAGGTAGCCCGAGGCTTGAGTTTGAAATCCAATTAAGTTGGAAAACTAATATGGTATTTTTAGGGAGTCTGTGATAGGGAAAAATTAATTAGAAAAAAGAAATACTACATTGAAAACTTCCAATTTGCAAATTCGAAAAAAAATAATAAAAAAATAGTAATTTCTATATTAAAAAAAATTATAAAATAATAAATTGCAATATCAAAAAATATAAAAAGCAATAACTTTTCTTTTAACAAAAGCTATAAAATAGCAAATTAGTTGCAAATCAGTTATTTTTATATAAAAATAATAAAAAACTGTAACTTCTATATTGGATAAAATTAAAAAACGGTAAATTTCAATTTCAAATAGATAACAAAAATTATAAAATAGCAAATTAGTGATTCCTATATAAAAATAATAAAAAACTGTAACTTCTATATTGGACAAAATTATAAAATGGTAAATTTCAGTTTCAAATAAATAATTCTTATTAAAAAAAATAATAAGTGTAGGTATTTGTAACATATATACTATTGAATTTTTTTCGGTATTTGATTTTATAGAGTTGAATTATTTTTGTATAGTATTTGAATTTGGTAACTATGGTCTCTTGGACTCTCTTTAATTATTCCACTCCAACACCAATAAATTTAAAGGTAAATTACCTTGCAAACTCACTAGTTGGGCAACCTTATTGCAAGTATGCCTTAACGCAACATGCTTCAGGTGTCTCCCTCTGATGTATAGGTTCACCCATCTCTCACATAACTATTAATTTTACCGCATACTAGTTGCGCAACCTTATTGCAAGTATGCCTTAACGCAACATGCTTCAGGTGTCTCCCTCTGATGTATAGGTTCACCCATCTCTCACATAACTATTAATTTTACCGCATAAAATTATTAATTATAGCAATATAAAATTCAATTAATAAATGTGATCGATTGTTATGTTAATGGCAGCGAAGAGAAACGGCCAAGCATCCATACGGATTTTATTTTTGTAAAACATGGCTTGAAAGTTATATTAGTCGACATCGAGGACACTGCAGGCCAAAGGCTCTCCATATCTTTGGCTCCTGCTGCAACATATGTTTATTTAGGAGGCGATGCAAAAAGTCTTAAAAGAAAGCAAAATGTAGCGATATTCGTAAATATGATTTCAATGCCGGCACTAATCTGTATCTTCAAAACCAACTTTTCCGCCTTCCACTCACATATGTGCTTGTATTCAAGGTGAAAAGAGATGACGACATCCTTGTCAAATTGAAATTATTTGCTAACAACTTTTTCCTTCAAGACAGACGCAATTGCATATCGACCTCGGTTTTTCATGGTGGGATTTTAATACAAAATAGACTTGTTTAAAGTACAAATTATTATATGTTAGAGAAAAATAATAATAATAATAATAATTGATCATCAGATCAGTACAAATTATTATAGGTTAGAGGGAAAAAAAAATAATAATAATTATGGTTCATCAGATCTCTAGAAAAATTAGTTCTTAAATAAAAAAGCATGCAGTTAATAAGATTCAGTTAACTAAAGGTCGTGGAGGCGGCGTAGTGGTAAAGTCGGCCTCATCACAACGGACCGGTCTTGTGTTCGATTCCGAGAAAGGTCATAGCTTGTCGTGCGAGTAGTTAGTCTAAACCGGACCAAGCACACTACTTTTCCCCCGGATGCGGGTGATAGTGCGGATGGGACGGGAGTTTAACGCTGCCCACATGCCAGCCATGTGCCATCACGGGGAAGACATTTGGGCTCAAGCATGTATCTGTATGAGTGGAAGCAGGTATAAGGTCATTCAACAGAGGAGAGTTAATGCCCTGCACGACTATTCGGCTCGCTTGGAGGTTGCAGTTATGGTGGACGGGTTCTGAGGTGAGGTCGTTGTGATTAAAAACTATGTCACTGCGCCGGGTCAGGGTATGTTTCTGGTTTTTCCTTCAGGAAGGTTTATGCAACCTCAGGTGCTCTGCGCAGCTCCAAGCAACTGCCTCTCCGTCTGGGTCATTACGCTGTCTGTCTGGGTCATTCCGTTGTCTGTCTGCATTTCTCCTGGGAAGGATTTGTATCACACTCTCATCCCTTCGGTCCCTGCAAGTATGGTAAGGTCCCAACAGCGCATGCTCAGCCGTCGAGGCACCTCCAGGGGAGGAACTTCGCGCACTCCCGTTGTTGATACTTCTACCCACTGCTGTCATTGCCATGGCATTCGCTCCGCTGGCACTAACCCCCTTCAATCTAGTCAGTTCATAGATGCTGGTGCTCCGAACTCTGCTTCCTTGCCTGCCTTCGGCTCTGCCATTTTTAACTTCAGCAGTTCTTTGAATAGCCCCCGAATCAGTGCCCATGTATCGGTTTTGTTCATTGAAGCTTCCCAAGAAGACAATGACTCTTTGGACAATCGTGGGAAGATGCATGCTGATAGCCCGGAGAAAGAAGCAAAGGATCCTGCTGCAGACCTGGAGAATGTCTCGAAAAGCCTTCTGGATCAAAAGGAGAGGACCAACAAAACATAAGACATCCATATGGACACTGCCCCCACTACTGCGGAGGAGGAGGATTACGGGTGGTGCCGGGTAGTGGAGGAGAAACTGGAAGAATAGAGATGCCCTCGCTCAAGGTCTAAGTGGCTCTTCTGTATGGTCTTTTGGCTTCTATCGTTGTTTGTCTTTGCTTAGTTTCGTTATGTATGCATTTTGTCTGTGTTCGGAATGGGGTTCAAGCACCTTTGTTGATGGTCTGGGTTATGTCTGTCTCCCCTGCGCGGGATCAATCGGATTTTCTGTTGGGGCCCCTGCGAGGGCTGGCTCTTTTTGAATGGTCTAGTCCTTTGGACCTTGCAGTCTCAGCTGTTCCAGGTTGACACCTTAGGTGCCTGGTTCTTTTTGTTTTGATCTGATGTAAATTTTTGGCTTCTGTATATAATATATTAGTATAGTTTTACCGAGAAAAAAAAAAGATTCAGTTAACTAATTATACATATAGTATTAGTATTAATGATTCAGTTGATTACTTATGGAATTTCTTAAATATACTAACGAACTACGTTAAATGAAGAAAACAAGGATACTCCTTTTCTTTAGAGACATTTTGATCTTCGTCGCATCTAATAGATAATCATCACGTAATGATTAAGGTAGCAGTTTGTATCGAAGTTGCCAAGTGATCAGAAATTAACATGACATAGCCTATTAATAATAGCTAGCCCTTTTTCTCTTTGACAGCTATGCGTTTTAACTCCCCCACTATTGAATTTGCTCCTTAGTCATATGGCATTGGATCTATGTCATGTATCGGTGGAACTACAGGCTCCAGATCTCGAAATGGATATGTAACTAGAAAGGATGTAGTGCCTAACCAAGAGGTGTTTCCATGACCGTTAAAGTGACATTTTTTTCCAAAAATATCTAATTGCGGAGGTAGTTGTGTCTAATAATAGGTATATGAAGTCAGAGATGTGTGCCGAATAAAGGTTTTCTTACACATATCTCTTCGCATAGTCTTACATACCTTTCTTCAGTGGGACAATATAGTAACGAGCCTTGGCTTCTCCACTATGCAGAGCTAGTATATCTCTTTGGAGGAGCAGGTAGTCGTGACTGTAACGTTCCGCTATCAGAACTAGTGATTGGACATGGATGTGTTGTATGACCAAAACTTACACTTCTTAATATAACAGATCCAACACATTTCATGTATATGTCATATTGTTTTCTAGATATCTTTTTTAACTCTAAATGATATATGTATTTGTTTGCTTATGCATGCATGTATGGACTATTCTATATAAGTATGTATGAATCTTACTGAAATGTGCTGATTGGTTTAACCATCACTTTGGATTGCTCGCTAAATTTCTTTCCAGTTTGTGATGCATCTTCGCTCGTGTGTTCCCTTCCAAGCCGCATACTATTACAAGTTTCCAAGGGGTGCACTCACCCCACTTTTTGTGTGTTAGAACCATTCATGCACCTTCCTTGACTCCCCGCAACTGTCACACCCTTGCTACCAACAAGGACATCTTACTTGCCTCTGTGCAAAACCATGGTCAAGGCAATACCGTATGACCCACTACTGGGACTCCTACACCAAACAGTCTAAGTTCTAATTGGGACTTCTTACGAGGGAGATCCCCTGACATGTTGGTGGGCCCAACACCGTCAACATTAGGGGTGAATGTTCGCCCTTTGGCGAAATTAAGGGGTTTTAAATTTTTAGTGGGCGATTATTTTGTATCATAGTACACTTTTACAAATCACCTCAAATAGCCCACCTTCTTTTAAGGGAGAGGGTAAAAAAGGTAAATTTAGCCCTTGAAATTAGGAGTTACAACCTTCCATTCACCCATTTTCAAGAATAGGTTTTATTTAAGTGAATCCATTCGCCCATTTTCAATAATAGGTTTTATTTAAGTGAATCCTATGGGCCAAAGGCCCAAATACCATATTTATAAAAGAGGTATGGTAAATTAATAAAAATATAAATAAATGAGAAGTATGGTAAATAAATAAATAAATAATTATATGTACTCCATAAATCACCTTATATATATGCAAAGGTGTAAACAAATAAAAATATAAGTAAAGTGGAGGTATGGTAAATAAATAAAACGTCTTTTTTGTTAGTAAACTTGACTCGGGATAGAGTCAAAGTTGACGAGGTTAAACAGTGATGGTTTTGGGGCACATGGTATTGTGCACCCATAGTATTATGCCCGTGGTATTATATGTAATAGAGCTTATAAAAGACTAGAAGGACTTCATTGTAATGCAAGACCTGGAGGTGAGCGGCGAAGGCTCACTTGGTCGGATTGGCCAGGGTTTTGGCCAATGCTAATGAGATCTTATTAGGTTGAGTTTTTCACCGGATTTGGGGTTTTCCTGATAAACATTTGTGTTTATGCATTTATGGTTGTTGCTGATTATTTTTATATTTATTCCTCTTAGTAATTATTTATGTTATGCAGTAAATTTATTAACATTTTTATACTTACTCAAAAGGTATGGTAAATAAATAAAAACATAAATAAACTAGACGCATGGTAAATAAATAAAACCTCTTTTTATATTTAGTCCATAACCCTCGTTCTATTTATGAAGCCTCAAGAAAGAGGTTTTATTTAAGTGAATCCTATGGGCCAAATACCATATTTGTAAAATAGGTATGGTAAATTAATAAAAATATAAATAAACAAGAGGTATGGTAAACAAATAAAACATTTTTTTATATTTACTCCATAAGTCACCTTATATTTACGAACACTCAAAAAATGCGTTATATTTAGGTGAAACCTATGGGCAAAATACTATGGGACAAATACCATGGACTAGATTGTTATTAATACCATGAAAAAGAACATTATTAACCCTAATATTAGTATTAATAAAAATAAAAATAGCACATGGTATTGACCCATGGTATTCACCAGAATGGCACATGGTATTGACCCATGGTATTCACATGGAATGTAGCCTATTTAAATGGGGGAATTAAACCAACATAGATCCATCTTTACTCTAGATCTACTAACCCCCGAAAGGTATCAAATATCAGTAATTTTGATTTCAAAAGATATTTTAAAGAAATGCAATGATTTCATTTGTGTATTCAATAAACACAAGATTTTATAAAGATTTTATAATTGAGTAAAATATTCGCCATGCCTGGTGAGAGATTTGCCAAAAAATTATATATACATATCATATTATTGATAAAATCGCCTTCCATTTTTCCTATATACCATGGAGATTCGCCCATTTATTATACATGTAAATTTAGGGGGGCTTCTTAAAATTTTCCCTGTTCTTCACACATCCTTTATTCCGCACACTAAAAATATAAACCCTTTAGGCTAATAGTTAATAAAGAAACCCTTGTTTTTCTAGACGATAATAACATAATTCAATTTATTATTTCTTTACATTTTACTTTTATTACTTTTTAAATTTTAAAGGACATATCAACTCTACATTGAAAACGAAAAAAATCACACATCACCTTTATAGAATGTGTCTCTTAATGCAATAAAATGATGCCAAGGAAAATGAATGGATAACCTCAATATACTTGAACTAGTATTTATTTTCATAATTGCACATAAGCCTTCCAATTATGTAATTGAAAACTCTGTTAATACCTATACTCTTGTATATATTGTTTGTTATTATCTTTAATGGGTGTTCCCTTGACCAAACTTGGCATCCATTTGAATGAAATGTCATCACAACCTTGAAGGGCGGTCTGAAATGATGGTTATTACTTTTTTATGGGCCTAAGGAAATGACTAACCCTCTCAACAATGCCTCAATCATTACTAGACAATTACCCACTCAAGAAATTATACCAATGCTCTTAATGCATTGTTGATTTATAAATAACCAACATTGATCCATCTTAAATACAATCTAACGTGCTGAGAGGGATCCAATTTCTTCACATGCATTTTTTTATGAGCCCACAGTATTTAAATGTTTTGTATAGTTATTATTTTATTTATTTTTAGACATTCTAAAATTTTTATTTTGGCTCACATGAGCAAAATTTCAACTTTGATGATGGATAGACAACATTACACATCATACTCGACTGTAAAATAAACCTCTAAGCTCAATAATAATCCGATATATATATATATATATATATATATATATATATATATATATATATATATAATGGTGATTGAATAATTATAAACTAAACCACCCAAATATGATAATGAAAAAATATGATCTATTATTAACAAACAATGAACATGTATGTTCACAACATTGCTTTAACCCCCTATACATATATCAATAGATATACCTTCACTCCATTTGAATTGCTTAAAGAAATTCCACCTTTGAAGACCTTTCAAGGAAATTCCCTATAGGGCATATTCTTTCTATAAGGTGCCACTATTGATATAGTGGCTAAGCGACATCACCTATGCCAACTCCATACCATCTACACTTGTTCCAATACACAGATTAGCAAGGTCTAAGTATGAAATATTAAGAAACATTTTAGACTCCAATACAATTCATCTCTTCGATGAGTAGCGCTTGAATCAATTTATACTTGTCGAATATAGACTCGCATTGAAAATATAAATCTACATATCGGTACTAGTTCTCTTGTTTTTTTTTTTTTTTTTTTGCAGTACGAAAAATGCTTGATAGTATTAAAAACCAATAATCATATAAATACATGAGTATAGTCTGATATGGGAGAAATAACATGGCTGTACAACCAGATTGGGAATAGTGAGAAGCAAAATTGCCTAAAAGCCAAAAGTACCCAAGTGTACCGGAAAAGGAAAGATTCATGTGCAATACATCAAAGGGAAAAAGTAGTGCTTTTACCAGATTGATTGCCTGGATAAGAAAAAACCTCAATAGAGGTCGATAACTGCCAGCTGGGCTAGAGAATGCCTTATGTACAAAAAAAAATTGCTTTGAAACATACCTGGGAGATGATATGAAACAAGAGAATTATGAGCCAGGTAGAGAAAAGTCCTGAATCGAATATGTTTCAGCTTCCATTTTTATGTCCATTTTCCAATTTCCCAATTGAGTTAGGAGTCCTCTCTTTGAAAATTCATCAGCTTGTGTATTCTGGGATCTGTTGACATGATGAATAGAATAATCCTTCCTCCTTTTCCATAGTGTGTCAATTATGTTCATCCATCCAGAAAGGTGTTGATTTTTTATAATACTCTTTGTTGTGACATGGTCAATAATTAATTTAGGGTCTCCATAGATTTGTAAAGACAAAATATTTAGGAATAAGCTAAAGTATAGTAACCCTGATAGTGCCATAGCCTCAACCTCGTTGTTAGTTTATTTTCCCCCATTCCAATATATAGAAAAATGCTGATCTTCTTTCATGACTATGAAAACCCCACATGCGCATATACCATTTTGTGCCACCCCATCAAAATAAGCTCTTGGGAGATTCATTTGGCTTGTTGTCTGCTCCTTTGATTTTTCCGATTTATGCTGAGAAACCTTGAGAGGGATGGAGTTATAAAGAGTGATGATGTTTTCAAAAATGGATCCAAAAGATTCCTTTTTGTTTTGGAACAAAGTGTTGTTTCTCCATTTCTAGATTGACCAAAACACTAGTTGAGGAATAGGTCTCCAAATTGCTTTCTAGTTGCTCCACCAATACAGAGCTTCTTTTAGTGAAGGATGCGGAACAAAATTGAAACCAAAAAAGGAAGCAAGGTTCCTCCAAAGCTGGAAAGAGTGAATGCAATGCAAAAACATGTGAAGGTTGTTTTCAGCCTCTGCTTTACAACTTAAACATATTCCAGGGCCTGACCAGTTCCTCTTTTGCAAGTTTTCCCACGTTAAATTTTTGTTATGGAATAATAATGAGGAAGAAATGATGATTTTATGAAGGCTTCCAGTTTCCCATAAAGATAAGGGATAAATGCTAAGTGATTGCAAATATTGAAACCTAATGAGAGTTGAGTAGATATCTTTTACAGTAGCCATGTCCTTTCCACCATTCCCCTTCCAGATAAGAATATCCTTGGCTTCAGTTCTACAGATTCCTCTATTCCTTATAATCCACTGGATCTGAGTCCACTGTTGAGCTAATGAATCTTTTAAGCCCAAAGACGAAGTAGATTTCCAAATGGGGAAAGGCCCCTGCCAATCTGAGATGAGTTGGTTCCATGTAAAAAACCCCTTTCGATGGAAAAATTCAATTAGTTGTCTTGTTATATTTATATCATCTCCCCCACCCGATATAGGGTCAAGTCCAATAATTACCTTATTCCCTGTTTGAAAGCTCCAGGCCAGGTTCTATAGGAAAAAAGATTGAATTTTCCTAAAACTCATCCAGATGGCTGAACCATGAGAAGACCCTATCGATCCCTTCCTGTACCAAAACGAGATATCTCTACTTGCCATATACTTTTTCTTAATGGATCTGCTCCATATATTGTCCCCAAACACGCCTCTCCACAATGATTTGCATAACAAAGCCCTCCCAAAAGTTCGGAGATCCATTATTCCCCATCCCCCCTGATTCTTAGGAAGGGTAAGGTCTGATAGTTTGGACAAGTGATATTTTCTTTTCTCCTTATTTCCTCATCATATAAATTTTGTAGTTATTTTGTTTAGCATATGAATGACACTGGCCAGAATATGAAATAGGTGAGCCCAGTAAACTAATATCTGAGCCAGCACTGCTTGAGCTAAAACTGTTCTTCCTGCTATGGAGAGACACTTATATTCCCACTCATTTATCCTTTTGAAAAACCGGTCTGTAATCCATAGCCAATCTGATTTTGAGTAGCCCATTGGTTTTAGATGAAAACCCAAGTATTTCATGCCATCGCTTATGGACTTTGCTTCAATCTTGAACAGTTGAACCAGGTATTCTATAAATTCTCTATTAACTTCTCCATGATAGAAAGAGGATTTCCTATCATTTATAAAGAGGCCCGTAGCTTTTTGGAATTTTTCCAAAATCTCATGTAAGCAATTCCAAGTAAGCCGACAGAGCATGCCAAAAATCAAGATGTCGTCCACAAACAAATTATGTGATATGAAATTTCCTCTACTAATCATCAATGGGCGACATCTTTTTTCCATGACTGCTCTTTTGATATGAAGGCTTAATGAATCCATAGCTAAAATAAACAAGAGAGGAGATAGAGAACACCCCTGTCTCAGACCCCTAGCAGTTGAGAAAAAAGATGATGGCAAACCATTGATGATGATAGCATAATTTACTTTTTCCACACAAGCCATTATCCAATTTGAACATTGAGAATTTAGGCCAATTTTTATGAGAAGACATCTTAAGAAGCCCCAGTCCAGGCAGTCATAGGCTTTCTTGAGGTCAATTTTCAGTATGGCCGCTGCCATTTTTTTGTATGCATCGAATGCAGGCTTTCCTGAGTGCTTGCAACCGCCTCCAAGATATTCCTTCCCTAAAGAAACCCATGTTGTTCCTGAGTCAAGTATTTGGATAGAGTACCCCTAATTCTTCCCACAATGATTTTGGATATGATTTTATAAATGATATTACACAGAGATATAGGCCTATAATCCAAAAACGAGCAGGCTTCCATCTTTTTCGGAATGAGAGCTATGTAAGTAGATGATATGTGCTGGTGAATTTTACCCTTGACTCTAGATTCCTCTACCATACCCAATAATTCATTTTTCATTACATCAAAAAATGCAAGAAAAACTCAATCGTCCATCCGTCAGGACCCAGACTTTTGTCTTTTTTAAAAGACTTCATTACCATCAGGAGCTCCTCCTCAGTGACAGGTTGGAAAAGCCTATCATTTTGCTCCATGTCAAACATAGTAGGGAATAAGTCAATTCCCCAGAGTATATCCTCTATCCCGCAGTCCCCATTTCTTTTGTATGCTTTTTCAAAAAAAAATACTGCCTCTTTTGTGATGTCTTCCTAAGAGTGAAACAGATTGCCCTCCTCATCTTTTATCTCCCAAATAGTATTCCTTTCCCACCTGGAGTTTGAAAATATATGGAAAAATTTTGTGTTTTTATCACCATATTTTAGCCATAATGCACGACTTTTGAGTCTCCAGGTCGTTTCTTCTATTGCCAGTAAATTATGCTTTTTCCTTTCCAAATCCTTGATATGACAGCGTAATTCTAGAGGAATAGAATTATCAATCAATTTCACAATTGTTCTATCCAATTCCAATTGTATGTCAGACAGTGCTTTCCTATTCAAGAGTCTCTTTCTGGCTTGCCAGTCTTTAACTCTCTTCCTAAGAGTCACAAGCTTACTCAAGAATGACATAGAGGGTGAAGGATGGTCTAGAGGAAGGTTACTTTGCCAATGTTTCTGAATAAGATCATTAAATTCAACATCCTCCAGCCAGACTCTGTTAAATTTGAAAGGATAGCCTTTTCTGAAACCTTGATTTCTCCATTGAAGAGAGATGGGTCTGTGATCTGAGATGAAACATTTTATAATATTCGAGAAAGGTACCCCCAGTCAGTCCAATAAACTGATATGAATTAGAAACCTATCTAATCTTTTTGCAATATATGTTGCTCCAGTTCTACCATTATCCCAAGTAGGTTCCATCTGTGCAGGGCAAACATCCACAAAATTTTGCTGCAGCATAGCCTCTTTTATGGATCCTGCCAGCGGATCATTCTTCCTTCCACATCCCCAAACCTCGTCTGAGGTCAAAGTGAAGTTTAGATCCCCAACTATCATCATTGATTCTATCTCCATAATTTCTGAAGTGAGGAGACGGTTCCAGAAGGAAAACTGATCCTTATATGGTGCATATACATTCAGTATATGAAAAGAGCCTGAATAACCCCGAAAATTTGCCTGAAGTATGATGCCCACAAAACATCTGAAAGCCCTTGCCAAAATCCAAACAGGATCCCATAGAACAGCCAACCCCCCAGATTGACCATTTGCCTCAGTAGCAGCAATATGCCACGAAGGAAACATACGTCTAAAATATGATATGGATTCAGGAACTCCATTCATGGTCTCCTGAATGAGGAGAATCTTGGGCTGAGAAGACAAAAATAGATCCTTTAGGGCCAAGAATTTATGGTCTGCCCCTAGACCTCTAATGTTCATAGATAGGATGTGAATCATGAAGGCCTACTCTCGGCCTGGCTTGCTCTAAGAGGCCCGTTATCAGCAAGATCAATGATAGGAATGTTAATTAGGGAGAGGTCACGGAAATCAATCTGGGAATTATCATTCTTGCCTCGAAAATGCCTACTACCTCTATTTTTCTTTCTTCTAACAGTAATATTCCTTGCAGAGGAAGGACTAATAATAGGGGATGGATTATCAGGTTTGTGGATAGTGAGGGGATGCAACTCAAGTGATTTTTTCCTCAACAAAAAGTCTAAATCACTTCCAACAAAGTTTATGGGAGATGAGACAAGTGAATTTTGAGGTGTGACAGAGATACAAGGTGCCTTCCCTTTAGCTACAAATGAAATTTTTACAGGAGATGGAGATGAAGATGGGATGTAAGTGATATGGGAAGTAGATGGAACATCAAGAAAAGGAGGAGAAATAGGTAAGGGGGAACAAATTCCTTTATCAGCAGATGGTTCAGGAGGATACGGAATGGATTTAAGATGATCTACTCTCCCAGCAGGAGTAACAACTCTCCGGATATTGACAGCCGAGAAGACTTTCTTCAAAGATTGAGTTTTAGGAAAGGGTAGATGCTTATCATAATTCACCTGAGGAGATATTGGTATCGTGGGAAAGGAAGTGAAAGACCCTTCCTTTAAAGATAAGCTTTTAGACAATAAATGAGAAGAGACCTGTGAGGATGATAAATGAGACATACCTGAAGGATTTGTCTTTCTGATAAACTGAGATTTATTGCCCCCATTCCCATTCAGATCTTTGTTCAAGTGATTAGTGAAGAAATTATCCTGCCGATTTTTCTCTTTAGTTCTACCACCCGGACGACGAGGACAATTCCTTTTTAGGTGTCCAGTTCTATGGCAAGCAGAGCATCTAAACGGGACCCCCTAGAAATCAAGTCTTTGATGTATATTTAAGTCACCCCAGAAAAGCTCAATATGATTTGGAAATCCACCTCTATATTCTTTCTCTATTAATATCCATGCCACTCTCTTGTCCTTTGCCCCAATATACTCTGGGTCAACATAAACAAATTTTCCTATAGCATTACCGATGTCGGTAAGCGTCTCCTTCGTCCATAATTCAATCGGAAGGCGCGGCAACTTGACCCAAATAAGATTTCTAGACGAGGTGTTCAACAGAGGATTATATCCTATATACCATTTATGAAGGGCTAAGAAGCTTTTACCATTAACCCATGGAATGGTCCGAATGACACAAGGCGATAGATAACATGGAACCAAAACTGTATCACCAAATCAAAGATACCCTAGAACAGAGATAATTTATATTTGGTATCCAAATAATAAAATGAAGTTTGAAATCTTTGGAGGTAGATGCAAATATTGCATTGTTATGTCAGTGTCGTTAGGCAATGATATCTAGTGATCACGTCGAAGCATTTACATAAACAATTTTTCCCACAATACCTAATTTATTTTTTATAGATTTCTAATGTATACATTGGCTTTTCAGGTTCTTGGCAATGACGTCGGTCTACTGCCAACCAACAAAGCTCCAAAGCCCAAGGCGCCACCTCACCGTTCTCCCATCCATCAACTCCCATTCGAACCACTAGACAACGATGAGTTCTTGGGAAATGACACATTAGAATGCATTTCCATCAGATCAGTTGAAGCAGCTGATGACCCTGACACCAAAAATCAAATCAACAATCAGTCGAAAACAGGCGAGAACTAGAGGTCTCGGTGATCCGGATTTAAGCAGGAACGCAATAGATTACAGAGATAACCATAAATACAGAGATGCGGTGGAAATAATACTTTATTTTATTAATGGAGAATACTGAAATATGCTTACAAATAGAAATAACCCATCTAGGGCGATGGTAGCTTATCTCTGAGAAGAGATGTGTCGGCTACATGCCTCTGAACTATTTCAAACTGTGTTTACAATGAGGCCCGAAGGCCTATTTATTATTGAGAAACAATGGAAAACCCTTCACATTCCAAAACCTAACCCTAGAAGATGAAACGCCAAATTGTGGGCCCCGTTTTGGGGTGAGTTGGACAGCCAACTTCCCGGGGTCGTGAATTGGTCGTATTATCTCCGTTTGACGCACATGATAGCTCATTGGAAAGATATCTCCAAGGACTACGACGGAAAAGATGATTTTTATCAGAAAAATCGTTGGCAGTGGATTTCCCAAAAAACGTCATTTAGGGCCTCAAAACGGCTCCGGAAGTTTAGGACCCGAAAAACTGCTAAAAATAGTAAACTGTGCTATAATTAAGGAAACTCAAAAATTGAAAGAGATAGTTGTGGGGGTCCAAATGGGATAGATGGGTGGCCACCAACATCCACCTGGATCATTCCTCCCCCCTTAGGAAGCAATGGTCCCCATTGCATTGAGTTCCTCCCTGAGATGAGGAAGCTTCTGCTGAGTTGGGTCTCTAGTGAGCTGTTCTGCAATCTCTGATGTGTCCAGAAATGGTGGGAAGCATGGTCGGCGATGGTCCACATTGAACAATCGGTGCAAGCGAAGGAATGGAGGAATGCTGTGCTTCAAAGCGTTGTTGCCCACAACCTTTTTACTGTTGTAAGGACCATGTTGGAGTGATCTGAGCTTCTGATGGGTTCTGGTAAGGCGTTCTTTTTGTCGATGCAACCAGACTTTGTTGCCCACCTGAAACTTGTATGGTACCCATGTGGGTGAGGAGAAGTTGTTCCTGTGTTTTTTCATGACCGTATCCCTTTGCTGCTGCTACTGCGTGGAGGAACCCTTTGCAGGGGTCATGGATGTAGCAACGATCTTCCCCTTACTTTGGGAGTGAACCAGACAGATGAATTTCCTGGTCTGTGATATGAGCTTGCTGCCTTTTTTGGTAGTGATCAAAGATGTGGCGGTAGGTGGGGCTACCTCCGGTATCCTGTATAATGAATTATTCAAAGAAATAATGACAACACGAGGCCTGGACTCATACACAGCATGTCGCCTCCACAAGTATGGCTGGCCTAATAATACATCACAAACATCTAGAGGTGTAACATCACACAATACCTCGTCTATGAAGGGTTTGATACTGTGGGGAAGGCGGCACTGCTGACGAACTTTTAGATCTCGTCCTTCATGAAGCCACCCGATACTGTACGACTGTGGATGTGGTGTAGTCGGTAGGCCCAACCGCTTCACTACCTCTGTTGAAACGAGGTTCTTTTGTCTGCCACTGTTGACAATGAATTGTAGCGACGAACCCTTCACCCACATCTGTGAGTGGAAAAGACGCTCCCCTTCCTCTGGATTTTCGGGCTCATCTTTCTGGATCTTGGCAGTGGCAACAGTGGCACTGGGATCCGCATCAATGATTTGCTTCCCTTTGCCATTCTGCTTGTCAGGTTCTGGCTCAAGGTCAGAACATGCATCTGATTCAGAAGCCTTCAACTCGGCCACCAGCGACTGCTTGGTCCGACACTCACTTGTGTTATGAGTGGGACTCTTGTGGAACTCACACCACTTTCCTGTGTCATTCTTCGGCTTCGTGGTATTGTTCTTTTCTTGCGGCTTCGACGGGTTGCCTTGGGTCACCCTGCCTTGGCTTTGTCCTTTGGGCTTCGGATTTGCAGATCCAAAGTCTCGCTTCTTCTGTTTGAACTTTTGCTCGATTTTGACAGCATATCGGTATGCTGTGCCAAGTGAGGAGATGTTCAAGAACTCCATCTCTTCCTGGATGTATCTGTGTAGGCATCCGCGGTATTTGAGTACCAGATGCAGCTCAGAATCTTTCATACCCAACTGTGTGCGAAGGGTATGAAAAATATTTGTGAACTCTGGTACATCTTGGTCTCGTCCCTGCCACAGTGTGGTCCATTTGATGTATTTGTCCTCATAGCTTTTGACAGGGTAGTACTACTCCTTGATGGCATCCCGGAAGTCATTCCAAGTGGGGGCGGCTGAAAACAGTGAGCCTGTACTTTCATCCTTCTGCTCGCAGTATGTTTCCCACCAGTCCTTGACGTGGGGGGCTGCTTTGAGAAGAGCGAAAACAATCTTTTCCCGACTTGAAAATTCATGAACAGAAAAATATCCATCTAGCATATTTAACCATTTATCTATGGCATCTGCGTCTATTTGACCCTCGAAGATGGGGATTTCGAAATTAACTTGTACCTTAAACGGTGTGGCGTTTCCAGAGTAGCTGTTGGAAGCCGATGCGTCACCTCTGGGTAGCCGCTGAAGGGTCTGCGCAAAGCTATCCATCATCGCATTCCTTTGCCGCTCGAGGGCTTCTTCGAGCAAGATTCTGATAGGATCTCCTGCCCCCTCGTCTTTCTTCTCATCCGCCATGGGAGGTCGTCGAGATTTGCGAGGCTGGTCTTGCAAAGGTTCGACCAATTCAAGCCCTAACTCCTTATATCCCGACCTCGTTGGGGACATGCAAAGAAAAACAGAGAAAAAGAAGACCGCTCTGATACCACTGATCCGGATTTAAGCAGGAACGCAATAGATTACAGAGATAACCATAAATACAGAGATGCGATAACCATAAAAACAGAGATGCAGCGGAAATAATACTTTATTTCATTAATGGAGAATACTGAAATATGCTTACAAATAGAAATAACCCAGCTAGGGCGATGGTAGATTATCTCTGAGAAGAGATGTGTCGGCTACATGCCTCTGAACTGTTTCGAACTGTGTTTACAATGAGGCTCGAAGACCTATTTATTATTGAGAAACAATGGAAAACCCTTCACATTCCAAAACCTAACCCTAGAAGATGAAACGCCAAATTGTGGGCCCCGTTTTGGGGTGAGTTGGACAACCAACTTCCCGGGGTCGCGAATTGGTCGTATTATCTCCGTTTGACGCATATGATAGCCCATTGGAAAGATATCTCCGAGGACTACGATGGAAAAGACGATTTCCCAAAAAACATCGTTTAGGGCCTCAAAACGGCTCCGGAAGTTTAGGACCCGAAAAACTGCTAAAAATAGTAAACTGTGCTATAATTAAGGAAACTGAAAAACTGAAAGAGACAGTTGTGGGGGTCCAAATGGGATAGGTGGGTGGCCACCAACATCCACCTGGATCACTCGGGCCACCATAGCTAAGAGATATCCACCGTATTATTGTGAAGTGACCCATCACCACAAAATATTCCTTTGTCACATGGGTCTCTCCCAATGAGTGGGGTGCATGATTGTCACAACAGAACAAAACATATTTAAAATGCCGGCTTCATGGCCATATGCCAACTAGCAAAATGGTGTACTAAATGGGATCTAGAAAAAGAGGGGGTGGCCACCATCATCCATGTCTTTGTTTGCATTCACAAAATCTACATCCAACTTCATTTCAGTATAGATCATTGCAACGATGTGGGGTCATGTTTAGAGGACAAAGTAGTTAATATCCTTCAAGAATCATTAAGAGGTATGAAGTGATGTTATGAAAAGACAAAGTGGTGAGTCTGTTTCACAAACTATTAAGGTACTATGTATCAAAATCTAACCACTAAATACAAAGGTAATATGAGATAGAATCCAAACACTAAATACAAATAAGGTTTGGTAAAATATTCCAAATACAACTAGGTGGAATAGAATTTAATTTAAATATTATTTACAAAATATAATAATAAGATATAGAATTTTAACATAGGTTTGGTAAAATATTCTAAATACAATTTCGTGTAATAGAATTTAATTTAAATATTATTTACAAAATATAATAATAAATTATAAAATTTTAAGATTCATTTTAATATTTTTTTAATATAATATTAAATATTTTATGTTTATTTTTTTCAACCATCATTATTGAAATTTTATTGGTGACATGGTATTTAATAAATTATAGAATTTTAAGATTTGTTTTAATATAAAATTATTTATTTTATGTTTTTTTTTTTTCAGCATCATTATTGAAATTTTATTGGTGACATGATATTTTCGAATACACAATTAAATTTACGGCCTTTAAATTTTTTAGACATTAAATTTATGTAATTTTGACAGCTAAATCTTTAATTCCAACTATCCTAACTCGTTAAAAAAATATGTGAAAAATAAAAATAATATGCAACAAAACCTAAATTTGAAATACAAAGCTAATTTGAAATAGAAACTAAAAGAAAATACAGTGTGATTTATTAATATTTAATGTAAAGATTATTTACAACATATGATATCAAAATCATGTGACTTTAAGATTTATCTTTTATAATTTTTTCTTAAACGATTTATCTAAATATTCTATATTTCATTCCCTTTCTGCAATTATTGTTGAAATTTGAAAACTCACTCACTAGTAAAATCACAATTTTATGTTGCTTAAATAGTATTTTTAAATACGTAAATAGCACACTCAAAATGCGATATTGACAAATAAATTTTACAATTTCAACCATCGTTGTAATTTTAAATATCTACTTGAAATTAAATGGATAAAAAGCATGCAAAAAAAGATAATGTGCAACAAAATACAAACACAAAATACAAAAGTAATATGAAACAAAATCTACACATAAACTAAAATTTGGTCTAATAAAATTTAATTCAAACATTATTTTGTGTTTTTGTGTAGTTTTGCATGGAGAATTTTTTAATTTTTGAGCTATATATCCAATTCATCAATACGTATATAAATAGTATTTAGTTTTTAAAGATATAATGTTGGCTAAATTAAATTAAGGAGAAATAAATAAAATAAAATAGTTAATTAGAAATTAGAAGATATAATACAAATTAATGTAATAAATAAAAAAATAAATCAATAAAATAATTAAAGATTTAGCAACAATTAGATAATTAATGGGAGAGTATGATAAAAAAAAAATATTATAATTAGAATAATAAAATTATATAATACAAATAATTAAAATAATTGTAATATTAATTATTATAATGAATATAATAATTGTAATAAGGATTAATTATAATAATAATTATTATAATAGAGATGGTGGTGGCGGCGGTGGCGACAGCGATGTCCACTGACACCAATGCGGTCCACTAATACCAATGTGGTCTATCAGACCTTATGAAAAGAAAAAGAATCTAGGTGAAAAGAAAAAGAAGCGCTCCAAGATCACTATAGTTGCGCTGGCTTAATAAGTCAAGAAGATTGCAAGTGTGGCAGATGTTAGTGAATTGAGAGCGGATGTGAGTAAGAGACAGGCAATCTAAAGGGAATTGTTTTTCATCTTCCACCTTCTTATTATTGCAAATCTGACAGATTCTATCATCCAAGGGAGTCTTGGGAGTAGACCACCACCGGGTTTCACTTCGAAGCTCATGAGAATTAGTTCTTATCCTAGCGAGGTTCCTTTTCTTCTTAGTCCTAGTCAACAAAGAGAGATAATTCATGTTATCAAGGGTGGGGTTGATCACCTCCTTATAGTATCTAAGCTTCCTTTTACCCTCCATATCCTTATCATCCCACAACTTGTACTTAACATTAGAGGTAATAGTATTGTTGACACTATCCTTTCTTCTTGTGATGGTGTCCTCCTTAATCCCCCAATGGTTGAGCCAAGATTGGGCATCTTTATGGAACCCGCGCTTGAGGCGAAGGTGGGGGTTTTGACTAATGTTGGAAACAATTTTTGGGAGCCTCTTGGATTCCAAGTTGTAAAGATTCTTCTTATACATCAGAGATCTAAACGCAGTCATGCTTTCAATGGGGGACATACCAACTTTGTCAAGAGGATAGGATAGGGAGTATTTCCCTTGATCTTTAGGTTGTAGGTTATCAATTTGTTTTGAATCATCTCAATCTTTCTTTGTCGACTAATACATTGCAACCACAAACTTCACATCTATATAAGACAACAGGGGTGATGAGAGTCTTAAAGAGGAACCTTTTTTTTACTCCAAATGCAAAGATCGAGCGACTTACAATTGTTTTCAAGCTCATAATAAGCTTTCCAACCTCCAATAATCCTTTTCTTGATGCTATAATTCAAGTTGAGCTGATGAGGAAAGTTTATACCCAAATATTTGTAAGAGAAAACCTACTCTAAACAAAGATTATCATAAATGAAATTACCATGGGTGATCTTTTTAAAACAACTAAGGTAATTGTAAAAATAATTATTATAATAAATATAATAGTTAAATATGATATCAAAATCATATGATTTTAACATCCATCTCTATAATTTCTTCTTAAATAATTAGTGTAAACATTTTGTTTTTTAAATTCTTTTCAGTAATTATTCTTGAAATTTGATAAATTGATGAATGGTGAAATCACAATTTTATATATGTTTAAATGGAAGTTTTGAATACTAAATATATTCAACACCACCCTCAAATACCCCATGGTGTTAGAATTATCCATTCTTCATAACTAAGATAATTCCAACTATCTTGTTAAAATTCCAAGCAGAATTTAAATAAATTAATAAAACAAAATTATTAACAAAATTTAATATCAAAATTGTGTTTCTTAAAATTATTTTCCATATTTTTTTCTTGAATAATGTATTAAAGAGAATTTAAATATTTTATGTTTTTATAAAATTTGACAATATAATTATTTAAATAACATTATATATATATATATATATATATAATACCTTTACAAATCCATAGAATATTGAAATTAAATTGTGGTGAAATTGAAATAAAACTTAAAAAAAATAAAGTATATAATTAATAATTAAAATATCAATTTTATTCTAATAAAATAAAATTATTAATTATTAATTATAATAAAAAACTTTATTTATAATTTATTAATTAAAAAAATTATTTTAAAATATAGTTGTCGCATGGTCCATCATCACAGATTTTTTCTGAGTAATGCATTACTGAGTTAGGTATTGTAAGGACCTGCAGTCTAGGTCACCTTCACTGTGAGAAGTGCGTGCAAGGAGCATGTGCGAAATGAGGTTGAACGAGCTTTGGATGAGTTCATATAGGCATTGGGCGAGCGTTGAGGGAGCGGTCCCACGAGGTGGGAGGGCCGACCCTCCTCCTGGGCGAGACATCACCACATGAACGAGTCGGTTGGGCATTTGGCGTGGGTCGGCCAGGTGACACAACCCACCACCCGCTACATACATAGCTGAACGGTTTGTGGAGACAAGCCATCATTCCACCACGCAGTTCTTCTATGAGTTGGTTAAAGTGCGAAGTTGGACGCAGGTGTAAAAATGCAAAGGGCTCAGGAGATGTGCCCGCACTTCGGGCAAGTCGTTCATAAAAACTCGTGTGAGGTCGTCGGGTGAGAAACTCGGGCAAGGGTGTCGAGTGAGAAACTCGAGCGAGGTCGTCGGGTGAGAAACTCAGGTGATGGCATCGGGTGAGAAACTTGGGCGAGGGCATCGGGTGAGAAACTCGGCCGAGGGCGTCGGGTGAGAAACTTGGGTGAGGTCGTCGAGCAGGAAAACTCGGGTGAGGTTTTCGGGCAGAAAACTCAGGTGAGGTCGTTTGGGCAAACCAGGCGAGGTCGTCGAACGAACCGGGTGAAGTCGTTCGGGCGAGCCAGGTGAGGTCGTTGGGCGACCCGGGTGAAGTCATTCGGGCAAACCGGGTGAGGTCGTCGGGCGACCCAGGTGAAGTTTTTTGGCAACTCCGGTGAACGAGTTTGGGTGAATAGGTGGACGTGCAAACGGGTGGCCAGGTGAAGGCGTGTTGTGCACGTCGAAACAAAAGATCGTGTGGATGGGAAACTTGGTAGGGTGCATTGTGCACGATGAAACGATGGAAATGGTGAAGTGCTGGAGTTGTGACTCGTGCGGAGGTGCTCGTGTGTGGCGACTTGGTTATGACGAGTCTCGCCCAAGTTGGGCAAACAACATGATCGTGTGACAAGGTGAACGAAGGGTTGGTGAGTTGTGCAGTGACTGTGTGGAGGCACCGACGAGCTGGGCAACCGAGTTTGCCGAAGTTGTGAAAATTTGGCTAAGTGTAAATTTGGGGTTTCCCAAGATTTAACTTGTACTTATAAAAGAAGATTATATATATTGATTCAGGCAAACTCATATTGCAGGGAGTTGCCCCTCCCTTTATACTGTTGTGCAATTTTATATGTGTTAATTGCTATTGATAATGAATATGTATGGGTTTTCATCTGTATAAAGGATAAGATAATACTTGGTAACAAAAAAAAACTAAGTATGAATGTTAGGCGTAGTCTACAATCGTAAGTATTGGTGAAAAGAAAATGGTTAGTAGTGCCGCACCTCGCTATAGTGTGGTTGCAAGAGTACCGCCAGTGTAGGGGCATAAGAGGTGGTATCAGAGCTAGTGCCGGGGAGCTGGTGCTGGTGTTGAAGCATTGAAGCTGATACACACCTGCTCTTTGTGACAAGTGGTATCAGAGTTGGTCCAAGTTTTGAAGGAAACTTGGTGAACTGAATCAAGGAGTTGATTCTATGAAGACTTAAGACTTGGCAGGAAGTTCAAGTTTTGCAGGTGACAAGTGGAACATTAGGGTGATTCAAGTGAACGGTGAAACAGGTTTAGCAGAGGTGAAGCTTAGTGCTTGGGCCAAGCCGAATGAGAAGGCATGGCAGGTTTTGAAGAATGCGAAGGGAAGTTCTTGCTTACCTTATACAGGTTGAAGCAGATGAAAGAGGAGAACCCACGGATTCAAGATAAACTTGAAGTCTTGGAAAAGAATGTTGAAGGTGAACTTCTTCAACTTGGTTGGACAATGGAGCAAGATGAAGTTGCAGATTGTGCTAACCAGGAAGAGAAAGCCATGATGATTGAGGATGTTGCAGATGTGACCATGATGGAGGATGAACTTGAGATTGATCAAGTTAGACGAGGATCGTGCAGTTTGCAGACATGGATGGATGAGGATACTCCCATGGAGGAACCTCATTATGATGATGATGTAAGTACTATTGATACTTGTGTCTCACTTGAGTATTTGGTAGATGAACCATATGCAGGGAAGAGCAAAATCAGTTTGCCAATGCAAGGGATCATCTTACCATGGATGTCTATGATGAGACCTTGTATGGAGAAACAAGGATTGTTTATTGTTGCAAGACCTTTTGGGGTTGTTTGTGACCTTATGGCAGAAGGTACAAAGGCTCGTGATAAGGGAGGAACATGATGATTGTTGTGGAGGATTTGGTCATGCTTTAGCCACATGGAGAATTGGCTAAAGTGCCCGGCATGACTCATGGATAGATTGGAGGGCACACACATGAGTTTGATGATACTTGGGTGGACTTCTCATGGCTGAGACCAAGAGAAAGTCTTGGTGGAACCTTTAGTGGGGGAGATCTGATGGAGAGACTCATGAGATGATGATATGGTTGGGTGACCGAGTTCACTAGACCGAAGATTGCAGACTTGGATGGGGATGACCGATTGTTGTGATGGGTCTACTTGGTTGGAATACATGGGAAACTTAGTCATGGACATCAGGTTGGAGACATGGAGCATGGAAATCTTATGTAGGGACATTATGCAGGAGCACTTGTAGAGGTGTCACTTATGGGCATCCAATGAGGAGTGCCAAGGCAGGGATGTTATGCAGGTGGATTTGCTGGTGTGACATGGAGATGTTTTACTTATGAGTCGATGGAGAGGTTGTGAACTCTTATACAACAAGGCCATGGACTTGGATGGAGTTGTGAGCAGACTATGGAGCATTCCTACTACATGGAGAGCTGAGGCATATTGCAGAGACCTTTGGGCTGAGACTTGTATGCTTGCTGAGATGTTGGTTGGAGATGACTCATGGGGCTCATGATGACATGAGGTTGTGACTTTTAGGGACTTCGTATATGGTGGACTTGGAGGATCTGTTGCATTGAGGAGTTGAGGTCAGAGACTTTGATGCAGAAAGGGATGCAAACTTTCAAGTACATGTATGGGTGTGGCTTGGAAGATTGACTTGATGTGGAGGATCGATACGAGACACCTTGGAGTGATGGAGTTACAATGATGATGATGCCTTGGTGACAACACTTGGGCATGGGTTGAGCCGAGACTTAACCACTTTTGACACATGGGAGCTGATTGATCTATGATCATGGGAAGCACATGGATAGATGAGACAGGTGTATGCTTGTTTCTATGGCAGACTTGAGGGATGGCACACTACATATGAGATGGAGACTACTTCATGGACCTGGATGTGGCACATCGAGAGTCGGAGTTCGATGAGATGGTCTCTTCATATGGAGGAGATACACATATGGATGATGATGTTGGGATAGTTGCGGCTGATTTCATGTAGAACATTGACACCAAACATCATGGACAGCATGTTGTAGATGAAATGAAGACTACTTCATGGACCTGAGCATGGCTTACACTTATATGGAGATGGATTCTTGATTGGGTTGATGATGTGATAGGATGTTCTGAGAAACAACTGTTGATGGCATGAGGATGTGCATTCTCATGGTTTGGGCATGGCAGTTGGATTAACTACCCAACTAGTTCGAGTCATGGGGGTCGATAGTGTACAGAGATGTGTTAGCATTTGTTGGAGTATCATGGCAGTAGTTCACACGAGGACAACACATGATGAGGTCGACATGATATGTTGCAGTAGGCATGTAGCTTAAGATGGAGGGGTCAGCCTTCCATGATGGGGAGCAGCATGTGGAGATTGTGATAGGGTGGTTGATGATCATGGATTGAGATGATTTACGATGGATGACATACCAGTGGGGTGTACGCGTTGGTATGGATATCTTGGTGACAGGTGGTTGCCGGGATGAGATATCATCGAGGACGATAATGACTTCAGGTGGGGGAGGATGTAAAGACCTGCGGTCTGGGTCACCTTCACTGTGCGAAGTGCGTGCAAGGAGAATGTGCGAAATGAGGTCAAACGAGCCTTGGATGAGTTCATATAGGCATTGGGCGAGCATTGAGGGGGCGGTCCATGAATGAGTTGGCTAGGAATTTGGTGTGGGTTGGCCAGATGACACAACCCGCCACCCGCTCATATACATAGGTGAACGATTTGTGGAGACAAGCCATCATTCCACCATGCAGTTCTTCTATGAGTTGGTTGGAGTGCGAAGTTGGACGCAGGTATAAAAATGCGAAGGGTGCAAGAGATGTGCTCACACTTACGGCAAGTCGTTTAGAAAAACTCGTGCGAGTTTTTCAGGTGAGAAACTTGGGCTTGGGCATCGAGTGAGAAACTTGGGTAAGGTCGTTGGGTGAGAAACTTAGGTGAGGGTGTCGGGTGAGAAACTCGGGTGAGGTCGTCGAGTGAGAAACTCGGGCGAGGGCATCGGGTGAGAAACTCGAGCAAGGTTGTCGGGCTGAAAACTCAGGTGAGGTTGTTCGAGCGAACCGGGCGAGGTCATCGGGTGACCCGGGTGAAGTTGTTCGAGCGAGCTGGGTGACGTCGTCAGGCAACCCGGGTGAAGTCATTCGGGCGAACCGGGTGAGGTCATCGGGCGACCCGGGTGAAGTTGTGTGGCGACTCGGGTGAACAATTTTGGGTGAACAGGTGTACGTGCGAACGGGCGGCCGGGTGAAGGCGTGTCGTGCACACCGAAACAAAGAATCGTGCGGACGGGCGACTTGGGTGGGGCGCGTCGTGCATGATGAAATGGTGGAAACGATGAAGTGTTGGAGTTGTGAACGGAGGTGTGACTCGTGCGGAGGCGCCCATGTGTGGTGACTTGGTTATGACGAGGCGTGCCCAAGTTGGGCAAACAACACGATCATGCGACAAGGTGAACAAAGGGTTGGTGAGTCATGCGGTGACCATGTGGAGGCGCCGACGAGCTGGGCAATCGAGTTTGCCAAAGTTGTGAAAATTTGGCTAAGTGTAAATTTGGGGTTTCCCAAGATTTAACTTGTACTTATAAAATAAGATTATATATATTGGTTCGGGCAGACTCATATTGCAGGGAGTTGCCCCTCCCTTTATACTATTGTGCAATTGTATATGTGTTAATTGCTGTTGATGATGAATATGTATGGGTTTTCATCTGTATAAAGGATAAGATAATACTCAGTAACAAAAAAATAAACTAAGTATGAATGTTAGGCGTAGTCTACAATCATAAATATTGGTGAAAAGAAATTGGTTGGTGGTGCCGCACCTCGCTATAGTGCGGTTGGAAGAGTACCGCTAGTGTAGGGGCATGACAGGTACTGTATCAATATAATTTTCGAGGTGATAAGCAATTTCCAGACTCTTCACCATCTGAGACTTTCACTCTATTTGAGACATGAAGATCCAAACTCACCGACATTTGGATTTTGTCCCAGGTGTCTATGTTTATAGACTTTATGTTTTTTGGGATTGGTTTAAGCTGGAATTTATAGCTGTAAGTTTTAGTGTGTTAGAAAAATGATTTATTATCATGGCCATCTTTCTTATAAAATTTGAATTTATAATTTTCTTAAGAATAACTTTCATATAAATTAATTAATATATATTTTATAAATATATTCACAATTTATTTAAAAACAGATTATATATATATATATATATATATATATATATATATATATATATATATATATATATATACATTCTAAATTAAATTTCAAAAAAAATCATCATAAAATATTAAATATATATTTCTAAATTATCTATAAATATATTTCAAATTAATTTTCAAAAACAATATAACAAAAAATATATTTATTCTAATAAAATTAAAATTTTAATAAATTTTTTATATTATATATAACTAAATAAAAATAATCAAATAACTTTGAATCACCTTAAATCATCTCATATTAATTATTATTTAGAAAGTATAAAAACTAAATATTATATTTTTCTTATTATAATTTTTTATTAGAAATATGTGATAGAAATTTTCATATATTTTTTACATTTCATTTATTATAAAATATCAAAATAAATTATAAACCATTCTAATCAAATATTAAAATGATTTATAAACCCTTGAATTTAATCAATAGCATTATATTGATTTTTTAAATATAAGTATTATATTATTTATAACTAAATAAAAAATAGTAAAATTAAATAATATCAATTAAAATTAAATCATTAAATAATTATTATCTTAAAAAAAAATAGTGCCATATTTATCTTAATATAATTACTTATTAAAAAATTGTAATTGGAATTTTTCATATATTTATTTACATTTTATTTATAATAATATATTAAAATACTTTGTATACCATTGAACTTAATCAATAGAATTAAATTGATAAATTATGATTTTTTTATAGTGTGAGATGATAAGTGTAATTATGATATATTTTTTAACGTGTGAGCTGATAAGTGTTAAAGGCACGACCACCACACTTAATTAACATAGGTGGCATGCCCCCCATCTTGTCTTCACACTCTAACATGCAAACAACTCAAGGCAATTATGGTTTCAGGTAGGATGTGTTAATGATTTTTTTTTAATCGTGTGAGGTGATAAGTGTTCAAGGCACCACCACCACACTTCATTAACATAGGTGGCATGCCTCCCATCTTGTCTTAACACTCAACATGCAAACAACTCAAGGGATTTATAGTTTTAGGTGGGATGCTTTAATGCTTTAACTAGATGTTTTGAAGTTAATGTTGCTCATATGAAGGCATGCACAAATGACAATGGCCATTACTCATGCACCATCATTTCCAATGCAAGACTAACTTTGGGCATTCATTTCCCTTTGACTCCATCATAGTCTATTTCTATTTTAGTTTGGGAAGATGAGGAACTGATTGTTTCTTTCCTCATAGTTTTTTCCTTCTTTGCTTTCTTTGTTACTCGACCTTTTTCATGAGATTTCTCCACCTCACTTCTACACGGGTGAGTGGAAGCATTCTCTATGGTAGTTGGTCCTCTATGAATTTTCTTTTTTGCAAGACTTTATGTATTGTATGGATTGACTTTGGTGCTCTATGAATACAATATGGTGAGACAACAATCTCAATTTCAATGTGGTAGTAGCAGTGTCGCAGGGAGTAGGGGGTTATTGCAATCATTTAAGGGTTGAACCCTTAGATTGAGATTCCACACAAAAATTTCCTCGTGGTGGCAATGTGAAAAAAGGAAAATAAGTGACATTGCCACCACTTGGCGATTGTTTCTTTGTATCAATGGGTAAAATTCACTAGTAAATTAATATAGGTAAAGGTGTAACCGTGAAGGAATATGAAACTAGTCAGTTCAATTAACCTTGATTACAACATATATTAAATTAGCTTCTTGTAACATAATAAATCCTTTGTACAAGATCTCCCAATTCAGTCTTACGGTTCCTGAAAACTCTTTTTGGATAGGAACCTTAATTTTCGGGACATGTGAGTATAATCTAAGATTGTGATGTGTTCTTTTCCAGTTGTGCCAAATTAGCCAATTCAGATGGTATTCTACTTGACAAGTTGTTGCCTTCTAGATCCAGGAACTCTAGATTTTGCAACACCATTGAGCGCATCAGAGAGGAGGAACACACATTTTAGATTCTATAGTAGGCCCAACTTGACTAGAATAGGACCACACTAGGCCAACAACCTACCTCAAAAGCCCCATCAAATTCAAAACTTTCCGTTCAAAGAAAGATTCCATCTCCACAATCATTGTGGTTCCCATTTCAGTACTTGATCTCCTATTTGTTTATTTTGTAGCACATAGACTCAAAGGAGCATAACAAATAAGTAAACTTATGCTCTTTACTTCTATGCATGCAGGTTTCCACGCCACCACCAAACTAGACATACTGCAAATAGATGAGGTATTGTTGTCAGATGCAAGGAGGTGTTTTGGTATCATTGTAGGAGGTTATAGGATACTTGGGTAGAGAAGTAGTTGTGTTAGGCATAACACTGTTAGTGTCACTGTCAGACCACTAATTAATAGAATGGCCATTTATAAAATTACCCTTTTTTTTCATTTTAAAATGATTTGTTAGGCACTAACAAATAGGAAAACAAAAAGGCACTCCAGGAGGGATTTTATGTCCCATCAAAGTAATATAGGTCAATCAGAAAACAAGAAATTAAATTTTCAAAACTTATAAAATTGTTTTAATAATTAAAAAAAAACCCGAAATTTTTAGTTATGCACATGAAAGTGGTCCAAATTAATAAGCAGTCAATGAAATTTGACCCGAGATGAAAGCTATAGTCTGTAGTGGAGGCAAATCCTAATAAAAATAAATACACAAAGTCATTAACATGCATAAATATTATCCATAAAGACAACACTTTCATTTTCCAATACCTGCACTTGAGGGGTAGATAAAAGGAAATCGTTTAATGAATAAATATTATCAAGAAATACAACACTATAATTCACACATACCTCAACCTAAGGGCACAAATGAATCGTCATTTTTAATATTTATTGTCCATGACATGGATTTCCATTTTTAATTGCACATAAGGTGTTCTCTTTGTGGGCTTGCGATGGGAAAACACTGTTCAGCCCAACCAATCGAATCCATGGATTTTCATTGTTCTCCAACAAATTACTTTTTAGCATGTGGGATTCCTTGATTGCGTGGCTCGGCAGAAACTATTTTTAGGGTTCAATCCCTACTTTCTACACAACCTGATGAGCCTCCACTACCTGGGCCTCAACGGAAACAACCTCACTGGTAACTTATGACCAAAGCTTTTCAAACTCATCGAGCTAAGATACCTGTTCATTTGCCACTACAACAAGTATTCCTTCCGATCCCCCCTTAGATCGAGAACTTAATGAATATCATCCGACTTGACACGTCCAACAGTGGACTCATAGTTTCAATTCCGACTGACCCAGGAAATTTGAGCTCACTCTACCCACTCTTCCTCTACTTGAATACCCTGTTGCGTAGTATGAGAAACATGAAGTCATTGGATCTTTCATTCAATGAGATTACTGGACAAATCTTGGAATAATTGAGGACCTCGTCTCACTCACTTTTTTGAATTTGTTTTGTAATAGGTTCCATATAAAAATCCTTGATTCCATGGGTTACCCGACAGACCTCAAGTTGCTAAATCTCTAGGATAAAAAATTTGGAGGTTTGATTCTTTGTCACCTAAGGAGAAATGGAAATTCGATGGCCCTCAATGTCTCATTTGACAATCTCACAGACCTCACACCACTGGACCTATTCTTGGGTGGTAAGCTTTAAAGCCTCATTCGACTTGGTAATTTATTATTAAGATTGATTCTAGCAACCTTGGGGTCTTACAAATCTCCAACATGCCTTTGCAAGGGGCATTATCTCAACATTTCAATTCCTGTTGGGAACCTAAATCTACCTCAGCCAAGCCTCATCGACCACCAATAGATGGGTCCCCTAATATCGAAGGGTATCAAAGTTTCCTGGTGCTATCATAGTTAATTGTCTCTAATAATATTCTCAGTGGCCCCTTAACTCGGACTATAAGTAACTTCGTTGTTCTAATAGAGCTTTTGCTTGATGGTAATGAATTCACAGGACCCATTTGTGCTAATATTAAGGAACTGATACAACTGAGAAAGTTGGATTTTAGTAACAATTGGTTCTCAGGGAAAATCCCAGATGGGATAAATCAATGCAAAATCTTATCCTATATGGATCTCTGAGATTGTTGGGCATCTCTCATTACCTGTTTGTGGTATGGTCGCCGAACTTATCGATCAAGACATGTTGAAGAGGAATTGCAGGGTTATAGAAGAAGAACCTCATCATTGAGATATTGTTTCCACTTCCCAAGAAGCTTCCTCATTATAGAGTAAGAGTTCATATGCGATGGATGTATTAAGGAATGGGAACTCTATGGAAATGAAAGGGCGTAATAGTTAGCAAAAAGCGCAATGAATATGCTTGTATAACACACTATGGAGAGTCTAGAGTCACCAAGTGATCTGGATAGAGATGGGGAAGATGAATATTAGGAGTTTTCCAAGCATCGAAGGCATCGTTTAGGCAGGTTCAGGAGGCTAAGAAATTCAGACAATTCTGAGAAGTGGAAGTCTAGAACTAGAAGGAATAGTGGTTCGGATTAAGGAAGTGACAAAAAGAAATCAACCAGTTCGGGAAAGGTAGGAAGCGATTACGACGATGACTATGATGATAATGGTGTACTTGGACAAAGGTCTATTAGGTAACATAGGGAAGAAGACGATATTGTGAACACGAGTAGTTTTACATACAAGCGAGAAAAAATGGACCAGAAATCTAGTAGCGGTTACCAGGATGCCATGGAAGTTGGTGGTAGGAAAGGCAACGAAGAGATTGTTGGATCCAAATAATCAAGTCATTTGGAGAAGGATGAGAGATCTAGATGATAAGGAGGTAGCTACTCCTTTTCTTATCATGATAGAAACTATTCAAGATAGGGCACAGGTAGGGCAAAAAAAGCAGAACCCATGGTGAAAGTATCTAGTTATGAGACATCTCAAAGCAAGAGAAAAGGGAAAGGTTATTTATGTAGAAAATTACCTTGAAAGAGCATATGAAAGAGGGCTCATTTGACAAGGTTTTGATGATGTAGGGTATATAGAGAGGAAAGGAAGTGCCAAACAGAAAGGTGAAGGAGGCAGAGGAAACAAACATGAAAAGGAAGACAATGAAGGTAAAAATAGGAGATCGAATGAAACAGATTGCTTGTTGTCTACCCCAAACCCACATAATGAAGACATAGATGTGGATAAAGGCAAAAGGAGGATAACAAGGGGTAGGGATAAGCTTGGAAATGTAATGGAAAGAGAAAATGAAGCAAGAAATGAAACATGGGAGTTCTCTTCCAAGAGTAAGAGCAAGTTTGGAGAAGCATTCCATGACAACAACAAACCTACAAGAGGAAGTGGCAGCGAAGAAAGGAGAATAAACGAAGTTGAAAGGAGAAATAATGGTAGAGGTAAGTCAAAACTACATTCAGATAATGTAGATGGCATTAAGTAAATTAACACAAGCCATGATGATAGGTCAGATGATATAAAATATGACAAGTAGTGTAGAATGAGAGAGAGAATGCTTGAAGAATTTAACAGATGGGAGAAAGATGGTGGGAAAAGGCTGACATATAAGGTACGTGAAGGTAAAAGTGAAATACTTAACAATTCCAAGGATTATGCATATGGTGGTTGGGATGAAGGAGAAATTTGCGCACACATTGAGAGAGGAAGACCGAATGAATGAGCTTAGGAAGATATTGATGATGGAGGAAGGTCCACTGGTAGGGGTATTGAGGATGGAGTAAGGTCTGGTGGTAGAGGTTGGAATGGTGTTGGCTTGAAGGGGCCTGAACCAGGTTCATATTTAACTACGCCAGCCAACAAAATCCTAACTACTGGCCCTTTCAGAAACAACCTGCGTAGCACAGGTTGTAGTCTCACCCAGAGCAGTATTGGGGGATGCTAGAACCAGGTTTCTGCATCTAGAGGCTTGTGTGATGGTTTCCTGATATTCGTTCATGCAGATCTATTGCTTTCAACAGACAACTACTGCAAACTTAACTAAACTACCTTTATATCTTTGCAAAGGTACTTAATTGTACTTATCATGCATAAATATTATAGGTCTACCAGTTTCGCACAGTAAATAAGCATTAATTCACATTAAACTGATTATAGAGCGAAGATACATAAACTTAAACAAAAGTAAATAAAAAGGAACAAATGTATCAGAATTACTTCCCAAAACAGTATTTATTATGAATAAGCATTTAATAACATAATTCTCTTCCCTGCGCACTCAGCTGCAGGGGCCCACATACTTAGATTGTGGACATACCAAGACCTTTGCGCACTCAGCTATAGGAGCCTCCCATTTCGCCTAAGTATAGGAAATAGACTTTTCTTTCCTTATCACTTTTCCCTTAGAATGATTCCTCACTTAAATTTTTTCCCAAGACTCACTATGACTCATCTATTTATATCATTTTCTTTAAAATATCATGGCCCGTGGACCATGGGTGGGTCTCAAAACAACTCTATTACCTACCCACCTAAGGGACTAAAACCCCTTTGACTCTACTCAGCTTCATGCTCTGATTTCCACATTTTGCAGAGGCTTTACTTTCGCTACAAAAAGATACTACAAAATTGACTCAAAAATCAACAAAATTGACCCCAACGACCCCATTGCAATAGGCACCCAGCACAAATATGGTTAATTTCGCTCGAGTCACTCAACTGGCTTATCCACTTTATTGTGGAGGTCATTGAACTCCAGTTTCAATACTTTAAGGTTCGTTGTGCTATGTATTGCAGCTTGCTGCACTTCTTAGACCAACATCTCTGTAGTTGGCCCCTCTATCGTGAGGCACATGGTCCTTTGTGTTTGCTAGAAAGTCTTGAGCTTCTCTTGGATAGCCAGAGTAATTTGGCTCTCTTCCTCTATCCATGGTTGAATGTGAGAATTCAAGATTGCTTCTTTGCGTTGCAGCTCCTCAACCTGTGCCTACAATAGCTTCCCTTCTTGATCAGGGTGCGTAGTTGCCCTGATCTCATCAACTTTCTGATGTGCCTCTCTGATCTTTGTACCCAATCCCTACAGGTTTAATTCCTCCTAAAAAGTGGTCCATAGCTCCATTTCATTTTCAAAAAGACCATTGCAGCCCGATACTGCATTATCCAAAGTAGACATGTGTTCTCTAATGGCTATGCCACATTTCTCCCTAGCCTATGGCGGAGTAGTTGGCTACATTTTTAGTTGAGTTCTGAGATCTTCATCTGAAATTCAAAAGTAACACGACCTACCTCATTCTTAGACTGTCGCACTACGACAACCAATTTCAGAATCTTTGTTGAAGTTGTCGCATCCTCTAGAATGTGTAGTTCTAGTACTGAATTGCACGCTTTTGTAATTGTTACTTGGAGGCTCGGGCTCCATGCTTCTAGATCTTCTTTTTCCTTAAGAACCTAAGCACTTTTAGTGAAGATATGCTCATTATTCATTTTTGACTTTGCTAATTATCAATAGGGCACGTTTCTCTCTAATCTAAATCTCATCTAATACCCCCTGATGAAGCACATGGGGGGTTTGAAGTGGTAGCATGTCTAAATTCACACCCATGCCTTTGATCTTTTCAAGATGGGCATTACCTTCCTTTGACTCTGCGCATAATGTTTCTTCTGGAAAGGGAATGAATCTAAGGTCCATATTCCATTATGTTTCCATTATGCTCTTGCTCACTTACTGCAGGCTCACTTGAACCTCGGTTGCTTGGCTCACGCTCACTTGTAGCTGACCTGTCTGCATTTGCATCTTGTGCAGACTTTTCTACTCACTTTCGAGTGATTGTTGGAACTTATACTCGAACTATTACCACAGTTCCATTGTTGTATCTATAAACTTATCCCCAATTTCATCAAGGGCCCCCTCTGTGAGGACCACTGGGTCAACCCATGCTTGCTTGTACGATTTGTGATTTTTCCTTGGTCCGGTAGTTGTCTCCTTTTGGTGCTTTGATAACCTAAAGGGAGTGCTTTGCGTGTCACCCCATCCTCCTTCCTACTCGGATTGTTCCTTCTCTTTAGTATGCTGGGAAGTCAAATCCTTGACTTCTATTCCAACCTCTTTTACAATGCACTCTTTTTCGAAAGCTTCCTTAGTGGTAGCTCCTTTAGCAAAAAATTATTTCTTCTTATGATCGCCCAATTTCCGTGCTTCTTCTTGCGATGCTTCTTTACATTTTTTTGTGCATCTTTCATCTGCGTTGAGGAGTCATCACTACCTTTACTGGTACCTTCTCCAAGATTTGTGGGGTGCCGCCACTCCCCTGGCCATGTCCCCACAATCTCCTGTACATCGACCTTCGTAACTACATATGGAAACTTGTTCCATATCTTCTTAGGATCTCGCCTCATGTGGATGTATACATTATGAAAATCATCCTTAAATTCCACATAGGCTCGCAACTGCTCAAATTGTTGGAAATAATACTGTGAGGGCAGGTGAATCAGTATTATCAGATCAGTAATTTTAGATCTCAAACAGATTTGTATACACTACTTCAGCTAAGTGAACTAGCGTGTACACGCGACTGTACTTAAAGGAACCAGCGTATATGCAGAGAACTTTTGATTTAGCCAATTTATCATGCATTGAACTTTAACCAGTATATCAAATATTTATTATACAGTGCAGTAAAAGCAGAATAAAGCATCACACATAAGCAACACACATGAACACCAAGATATAAGGTGGAAACCCAATGTGGGTAAAAACCACCTACTATTGTCATCTCTGCCTTCTTTTAATAATAAGAAAATCTGTTTACAACCTTGTACTAGTGCAGGCTCATACCAGTACGCAGACTTCTACCTGCAGAAGGTTACAACCTTCTCTCATTCTCCAGCTTCTACTGGAAGGGAGCTACAACCCCCTAACTCTTGTACTATTCAATATGTTTACTAGTACGTAGGTGGCAACCTATAGAAGGCTACAACCTTATTTCTTCCTCCAAGGACCACGTTTCATAAATTTTCAGACTGGATCCATCAACAAAATCATAATTGTAATACAATCATCAAATACATCTGCATCAACCAATCACTGAAACTCATAGAAAATTTTAGGGGCGAATGTTCGCCCTTTGGCGAAATTAAGGGGTTTTAAATTTTTAGTGGGCGAATATTTTGTGTCATAGTACATTTTTACAAATCACCTCAAATAGCCCACCTTATTTTAAGGGAGAGGGTAAAAAAGGTAAATTTAGCCCTTGAAATTAGGAGTTATAATTGTAATACAATCATCAAATACATCTGCATCAACCAATCACTAAAACTCATAGAAACTTTTAGGGGTGAATGTTCGCCCTTTGGCGAAATTAAGGGATTTTAAATTTTTAGTGGGAGAATATTTTGTATCATAATACATTTTTACAAATCAACTCAAATAGCCCACCTTATTTTAGGGAGAGGGTAGAAAAGGTAAATTTAGCCCTTGAAATTAGGAGTTACAACCTTTCATTCGCCCATTTTCAAGAATAGGTTCTATTTAAGTGAATCCTCTGGGCCAAAGGCCCAAATACCATATTTATAAAAGAGGTATGGTAAATTAATAAAAATATAAATAAATGAGAGGTATGGTAAATAAATAAAACATTTTTTATATTTACTCCATAAGTCACCTTATATACATGCAAGGGTGTAAAAAAATAAAAATATAAGTAAAGTGGAGGTATGGTAAATAAATAAAACGTCTTTTTATACTTACTCAAAAGATATGGTAAATAAATAAAAATATAAATAAACAAGACACATGGTAAATAAATAAAACCTCTTTTTATATTTAGTCCATAACCCGCATTCTATTTATGAAGGCTCAAGAAAGAGGTTTTATTTAAGTGAATCCTATGGGCCAAATACCATATTTGTAAAAGAGGTATGGTAAATTAATAAAAATATAAATGAACAAGAGGTATGGTAAACAAATAAAACATTTTTTTATATTTACTCCATAAGTCACCTTATATTTAGGAACACTAAAAAAATGTGTTATATTTAGGTGAAACCTATGGGCAAAATACTATTGGACAAATACCATGGACTAGATTGTTATTAATACCATGCAAAAAAAACCATTATTAACCCTAAATGGTATTCACCAAAATGACACATGGTATTGACCCATGGTATTCACCTGGAATGTAGCCTATTTAAATGGGGGAATTAAACTAGCATAGATCCATCTTTACTCTGGATCTACTAACCTCCTAGAGGTATCAAATATCGTGATATGCAAACTAGCATAGAGTGAAAAAATATTTTATCCGATCAAGAGTAAAAATGGATGTTGTAATTTAATGTATGTTAAACATTTTAGCTTGGTTAAAATAAAAAATAAAATAAAAATCAACTATTAATTTTATTAATTTTTATAAATTACTATTAGTAATTTTTAAGCTCGAGGTTTATGATAACCCATGGTATTGACGCATGGTAATACCATGGTATTCATGTGAGCATAGACTATTTAAAGGGGAAATTCTATCATCTTAAATCCATCTTAATTCTGGGTCTACCAAGTGCTCAGAGAGATAAATAGATTTCATCCCCCTAAGAGTGGTAGATGTGGAGTTAAGATGGATATAGGTTGGTTTTTATGATAATGAAGATATTAAATAGACTTAGGAAATTATATTGTAAAAACATCTTAAGGTGAATGGTTAAAGCATATACATTGGACAATTATATTTGTATACTTCTATTTTAAACTGAAACAAATCCAGGGCTAAAAGGAATAGATTGATTGTACTAGTCATCCTTCTATAACTTTCCAACATATGCTGGAGTAAACAGATTGTAATTTGGGTAATTTTTCTAATTGCAAACAAGAACATACTTGTGTATTCGTAGGGTGGTTACGAGGTCCCTAGAAGTGATGAATTTGAATATTTCTTGGTTTTATATATAGTATTAGGTTTTTTCTCATGTTTTCTGTGAATGGCATGGGTGAATTTTATCCTACACCCACTAGGTTATTGATATGTAATTTCGGTAATTTTGATTTCAAAAGATATTTTAAAGAAATGCAATGATTTCATTTGTGTAATCAATAAACACAACATTTTATAATTGAGTAAAATATTCGCCATGCTTGGTGAGATATTCGCCAAAAAATTATATATACATATCATATTATTGATAAAATCGCCTTCCATTTTTCCTATATACCATGGAGATTCACCCATTTATTATACATGTAAATTTAGGAGGGGTTCTTAAAATTTTCCCTGCTGAAACTCAACCATCATTTTCTGAATCAACCATAACCGAATCAATCAATCACTTTGACAACCCATCGCCAAATCACAATCAATCTGATCATTCAAAATACAGTCACCAAAACCCAAACCAGAACCCAGAACTAGGCAAAAGCAAACAAAAAAAACTAAAACATACTTTATAAGGTATACGCTACTTCCATGTGTCGAACCAGCGTGTATACGCACTTTTATCAAAGCCAACCAGTGTACACATCTGCAAATATTCATTCATAATTTTGCAGCTATTCTGTACTTCAGTTATAATCAGATCATAATATTTAAAAAATAACACATGCGTCAGTATTCAGACCTAGACTATACATGATCAAACCACATAATGATAATTCATTTCAAGCCTTAAGATCCCTATCCATCATTAGATCTTATCCCTCATCAACCGCTAAGGTTCATCCTTGGTTTAGATCAATCACAACACCATAAGCCAATAACCTGCATACTAGATCTCACACTTCATCAGATATTCGATACTTGTACCCCTGGCCTAATGATCTTCTCCTCCTTATATAATTTTGGGCGTTTCTCAATACCATGGACCAAAACCACTTAGGACCAATACCTTGGACCAAATTGGACCAAATACCTAGGGTCAATACCTCAGACCAAATACCTCGGACCAAAATACCTTGGACCAAATACCTCGGACCAAGAACTTAGTTTTCCAAGATATACATGCTTTTCCTTCTGTGAAAGTGCGTGTGTACATATATGCTACTTTTGTTGAGTGAACCTCTGTGTATACGCAGCTTGGTCAAGGTGAACTTGCATATACCTCTCTTTCTTCATTCTTTGTAGTTTGATCTATAATTTTTTGTTGTTGACGTGTTGTACTGTGATCTTTTATCTGAGTGAGTTTCCATCAAGGAAAACACCTGTATCATAATGCCAACAATCTCCCCCTTTGTACTTGATGGCAACAACACCAAGTCACTCTCCCCCTTTAACATCAAGGGAAAAGGGTGGACCAAGATAATTTCTCCCTTTTACATACATTATGCTGGTCATGCTCCCCCTGAGTACATGTTGAATTCTCTGATTGAGCTCCCCTTTTGTACATGCTAAGATGTACTGAAACCGTCCATGCTCCCCCTAAGCAGAAGCAAATTCTGCAATTTTTTTTTCTAAAAGAATAACATGACTCTATAACTCAACTATGTGAGGATGACCTTCCTATCACCAATGACTCATACATACATCCATCTCCCAACCAAGTGGGGATATACCAAATTTGACTTATCAACCCAACGAAGTGGGGATATACCAATTGTTTATACATGATAAAAACAAGAAATATTACATCATCAATCCTATGTAAAGTGGGGATATAAATTACATCATTTTTCCAAGAGGACTCATTCAAATTTATGAGAAGACATATCACACCCTAGACTTTTACATGACTTGAGCAACAAATGGTATAAATATCTGAAGCCATAGCTAGACTCTACAACCATAATGCCGAAAATGTTGAATGTCCATGAAGGCTAATGCTCCCCCTGAACCGGTGTTACCTGTGCATTATTAGCAGGTCAATGATCAAGGCATCTTTGTTAGTAATATAAAATTAATGAACAAAGCATATTAATCATCAATATCAGTCAGAGCACCCATATTAGAGCCTCCCCCATTGTTTTTCCTATCTGAAAAACATATACGTTTCTTGACCCACAGAAACCCGTGTGTGTACATTACTATACTTCATGAAATACGCGTATAATAACCTTTCTCTAAACAAATTTGATTTAATAGTAGGATGATGCATCAACTACTCCCAACTTTTGTCTAAGATATTCAAATGTCTCTCTGGGTAGTGGTTTAGTGAATATATTAGCAACCTGTTATTTGGAGGGAACATATTCCAATTTGACCTTTTGTTCAAGCACTTGTTCATGTAGAAAATGGTATTTGATGGGTATGTGCTTGGTATTGGAGTGCATGACTGGATTCTTTGAAATATTGATGGCACTTGTATTATCACATAGAATGGAGATGGGTGGAGGACATGTGATCTGAAAGTCTTTTTGCATCATCCAAAGTAGTTATGTGCAACAAGATGCAGCAGCCACATATTTTGCTTCAGCTGTAGATAACACAATTGAACTTTGTTTCTTGTTGAACCAAGACACTAACTTGGAACCCATATAGAATGCATCACCACTAGTAAGATCTATATATGCATTAAGAGTAAGATCTATATCTATAGGATACCATAAACCAAAGTTCTATGTTCCTTGAAGATATTTGAAAATTCTTTTGACTACTTGAAGGTGTGATTCCTTTGGATTTGCTTGGAATCTTCCAACTATTCCTACTGAATGCATGATGTTAGGTTGGGTACCTATTAGATAAAGTAGACCGCCAATCATGGATCTGTAAGTTGGTTGATATACTGCTGCTGATTCATCATTTGAGTTGAGACTACATCCTGTTACCATTGGAGTATATATAGGTTTAGAATGTTCCATGCCGTACATCAAGAAAATAGGTAAGTTCACCAAGCAAGGGCATTTCAAATTCTTGTTTCATTACTGAAGCAAAATTCTGACTCATGGATTCTTCATTGCTACCAAAAATGATATCGTCAACATAAACGACAAATATTAGCAATTTATCAGTGTCAATATTTGTATTGGATTGTTATCTGCTGACCCTTTTGAAAAACCATGTTGGCGTAGATATTTGTCAAGACGGTAATACCAGGCCCTTGGAGCCTGTTTTAGACCATAGAGAGCATTTTTGAGTCTGCATACAAGTTTTTCATCATTTCCAAGAATGAATCCTTCTGGTTGTTCAATATAGACTTCTTCTTCTAAATCTGCATTAAGGAAAGAAGATTTTACATCCATTTCGTATACTTTGAATTTCTAAAAGCTAGAAAGAGAAAGAAACATCCTTATGGCTTCAAGTCTAGCAACAACTGCAAAAATTTCTTCAAAATCTGTACCTTCCATTTGATCATACCCTTTACAAACAAGTCTGGCCTTGTTTCTGATAACTTATCCATTTTCATTTGGCTTGTTTTTGAATATCCATTTAGTTCCTATAATATTTTTATCTTGAGGTCTAGGAACTAATTCTCAAGTATTGTTCTTTTCAATTTGCTCAGGTTCTTCATTCATGGCCTTGACCCAACATTCATCTTTTCATGTTTCATTTACATTTTGAGGTTCGGTGGAGGATAGTAATGCTAGATAGCTTGAGGTTTCTGTAATAGTTCTTCTTGTTTGTACACCTGTCTCTTTTTCCCCTAAAATTTGAGTTTCTGGATGATTTTTCTAAACATACTTGGACAGAGTCTTTTCTTCTACCGTTATCTCTTTTTCTAGTGGTTCATTGCATTCTTCTTCAGAATCATTGTGATTTGATGTGGGAAAATAATCGCCATCTTCTTCATTGTCATAATCTTCGATTTTTATTTGTTTTGGATTTTTGCATGCTTCATCAACTACAACATCAATACTTTCAACATTTTTTCCAAGTCTTTTATTATAACATTTATATCCTTTACTTCAGGAAGAGTAACCAAGAAGAATACCTTCATCTGCTCTGGGCTCAAACTTACCAAGTTTTTCATCAGTCCTTTTGATATAACATTTGCTTCCAAAAACTTTAAAGTATTTTACAGTAGGAGTCTTACCATACCAAAGTTCATGTGGTGTTTGAGTGTTGTTTACCCGACATTTGCTTGGTTGAGAATAGTTACAACAGAAAATGTAGCTTCACCCTAGAAGGTTGCAAGAGTTCCAGATTCATCTAGCATAGCTCGAGCCATTTGTTGAACAGTTCTGTTCATTCTTTCTACCACTCCATTTTGCTGAGGATTCCTTGTAGTGGAGAACTGCATTTTTATTCCGTGTTGTTCACAAAAGTGAAAGAACTCATCCGAGGTAAATTCCCCTCCTGGATCAGATCTGAGGCATTTGATTTTGCAATCTGATTCATTTTCAACCACAACTTTGAAGGCTTTGAACTTTTCAAATGCTTCATCTTTATGCTTTAGAAGACCTATCCAACACATTCTGGAAAAATCATCAATGAACAAAATAAAGTATTCTTATCCATGAGGTGACTTTTTCCTTGATTGTCCACATAAATCAGTATGGACAAGTTCAAGAGGCTTACTAGCTGACCCTTCTTTTTCAATGAAGTGAGCTATGGTTTTCTTACCAAATTGACATGGTTTGCATATTGTATTTTCAGGGACGTTGATATCTGGAAGATCACGAACAACCTTGAATTTGCATGCTTTCTTATTTGAGAAAAGCTTAGATGTCCCAATCTTCTATGCCACAGCTATTTTTCATCATTTTTTCTTAGATAGCACTGTTGTTGTCCTCCATTGAGTATGTATAAGTTGTTTGGATTTCTTGTACCTTTGATCACGGTTTCTCTTGTATCAATCTCACGAACAACACATCCGTTTGATCGAAACACCACTTCATTTCCTTGATCACACATTTGACTTACACTCAACAATTTATGCTTTAGACTGTATACATACATAACATTCCCAGCTTTAACCTTTTCTTTCAAGTAAACAGAGCCTTTACCTTTTATGAGAGTAGGAGTGTCATTGGAAAGCCTGAGTACAGTTGGGGGGAAGAGAGGACAACGGAAGTGGAGTGAGTGAGACCAGGGTTTTAGTTTGCTGAAGAGGTTTCTCTCCATGGAAGGGTGTAGAGGAGGGAGTTCCACTCCCTCCTACAAGGAGGTTGTAGCCAATAAGGGCAAGAAACCTCCAGACTATGGCAGAGGTACTGTTGAGGAAGGAAGAAGAAAGAGGGAAGAGGAAATAGAAGGAACCAAAATGAAGGAGAATGAAAGCACAAAAGACAAGGAGGAAGATGACAAAAAACAGGGAACAAAAGACAAAAAATAGAAGGGACCGTGTAAACCCAAAGCTGAAATCACTCCTAGAGTAGTTTTAAATGATCCAGCGCTGCAGGCGCACAGGGATCACATGCAGACTTATGCAATCATTTGCAAATTCATGGGATTATGGCCCACTGAAAAATCTTTACAAACTTGGATCAAATACCACTGGAAGCCTAAAGGGAGCATTGATCTTCATCTGGGGTCCAAGGGATTCTTCACGATGGTGTTCACTAACATTGAAGATAAAGACAGAGTGTTTGAAGGCGGGCCCTACTTCTATGTAGCAGTAGGTCTCTATATGAGGCCATGGATGATGAACTTTGTACCAGAGTGGGAAACTTTTACTTCAGTCCTGGTTTGGGTAAGACTCTATTCTCTACCACTTGATTATTGTCAAACAAAATTGCTAGCTGCCATAGGCAATAAATTAGGTCAGTTTGTCAAAGCTTCTGAAGCCACAAGGAGGGGAAAATACACCTCCTTTGCAAGGATATGTGTGGAGATGGATCTATCTGGAGCTCTTCCGGATGAGGTCATCTTGGAGGTTTTTGATGAAGAATGGGTGCAAACAGTAGACTATGAGCATATTCCATTTAGATGTCGAAGATGCCATGAACATGGGCACCTTCTAAGAGACTGCCCTCTTATCAAAACAGAGAACAAAAGCAAAACCAACACAATGAAAGACACAAATAGCTTTCACAAAGTAATACATAAAGGAAAAAGTGGCAAAAAAGGGCCAAAGCAACACCAAAATGAAGGACAAAAGGTTAGCCAGAACTAGTTCCAAGTTCTCGAAGAGGATGAAGTAATAGCAGTAGAAGATCAAGCAATGTATGGAGGTTATGAGAAGAAGGAGAAGGAAGAAAATCGTGATCAGTCACAGGAAAATGAAAAACAGAAAGGGATCATGATGAGTGATACAGAACTGGAAATGGATCAGGAAATGACCCAGAGTGAAATGGAAATGGAAGACCATGAGCTACAAGAGATTCTTGACAGAGAAAACCTTGATCTAGAAGGGTTCTTGATTCAGGGAGCAACGGGCAGGGTAGAATCACTACCGCAAGAAGAGTTCAATAGAATACAACAATTATTCTTATGGAAAACTCAGGCAAAGGGTTTGGAGGGAGAAAACAACAATGAAAGACAGAGTAATGAAGGAGTGAAAACAGTAAAAATGACTTCGGGGTTAGCACCGAGAATTCCAGGAAAGAAAAGAGGCAGGAAAAAGCAGAATGAGCTATTGATGGAGTGTGGAAAGCTTATGATAGACTCAAGTAAGATGAAAGATATAATCAGTTACTCCTTTACCAATATTTAACTATGAAGTTCACAACTTGGAATATTAGAGCTCTAGGCAGCAAAAGAAAACAGAGAATGCTGAGTAATAGAATGAAATAGGCAGCTCCAGATATAATTTTCATCCAAGAAACTAAATGTTCCATTCAAAATTCAAGTCAAATCCATAGTAAATTTCTCAGTAGATTTGATATTTTAGAAGTTAAAGCAGAAAATACAGCAGGGGGTGTCCCAACACTCTGGAATCCCCAAAAAAATGGCATAATTGATGCGGAGGCATTGAGGAATTATTTATTAGTGGTTATACAACCTGTAGGAGATAGGGGAAATTATATAGTCACAAATGTTTATGGCCCTCAAAGGATAGATGACAAACTCAGGTTTATAGAGTCCTTGGTGGATCTCCGGGTTAGACATGCAGGAATACCTTGGATCATGGGAGGGGACTTCAATATGATTAGATCTCTCTCGGAGAAAAAAGGGGGTACAAGAGCTCTAAGTAAAGATTCTTTAGCCTTCCAAAGCTTTTCAGAAAACATGAAGCTTGTTGACATTGAGACAAACAATGGCCTCTTCACATGGAACAACAAAAGAGGAGGGGATTCCCAGGTAGCCTCCAAGTTAGATAGATTCATGATCTTTGAGGATCTCATGCTTATAGACAAGGAAATAATAGCAGGAGTTCTTCCTTTTGGAGGCTCAGATCACTGGCTGGTTCAAATGGAGATCCAGGGCATAAGTACCCCAAGGAATAGACCTTTCAGATTTGAGAATATTTGGCTTTCACACCTAGAATTCATCAGCAACATTGAAAAATGGTGGACAGAGGATTTGCAGATTCAGGGATCAACAATGTTCCTACTACACAAAAGATTAAAGCACATTAAGCTGAGGCTAAAAGCTTGGAACAAGAATGAATTTGGTAATATTTTTGCAGGAAAGATATCTGTGGAAAATAAAATTTAGGAGCTCAACCAAGCTATGATTAAGGAAGGCTTTGATAAGAACAAAAATGATCAAGTAGAGAAGCATCATCAAGAATGGGAAAATTTGTGTAAACAAGAGGAAATTTTTTGGAGACAAAAATCTAGAGTTCAATGGCTAAAAGAAGGAGAGCATAACACTAAATTTTTTCATAGATCCACTATTGCGAACATGACTCACAACAGGATCTCTTCGATCAAGGACGAAGATGGGCAGATACATCAATCCCATGAGGAGATAGAAGCAGTGTTAGTTCAGCACTTTCGAGGCATTGCTCAGGAAAACATTTCAGTAAGGGAACCTTTCATCAAGGACTTAACCAAACATATACCTAAGCTGGTATCCAGAGAGGATAACATTAATCTTAACAGACCTGTATCTGAAAAGGAGGTCAGTGAGGTCCTCAATGAAATGCAAAATGGCAAGGCTCCAGGTCCAGATGGATTCAATGTGGATTTCTTCAAAGCATGCTGGAATATTGTTAAACAGGACATTTTAAAGGTAGTGGAAGATTTCAGGCTGAACATAACTATTTTGAAGGCACTCAATACCTCCTTCATCTCCCTGATTCCAAAATAGGATAATGCTCAAACGCCAGAAAGGTATAGGCCCATTGCTTTATGCAATGTAGTATACAAGATAATTTCCAAGGTCATGGCCAACAGACTCAAACCTCTGTTGCCTGCACTTGTTTCGGGGGAACAATCTGGTTATGTGGAAGGCAGACAAATACTAGATAACATCATTCAAGCTCACGAGGTGGTTCACTTGTTAACTAGTAAAAGGAAAGCGGGTATGATCATGCAATTGGACATAGCCAAAGCTTATGATAAAGTGAACTGGACATATATTAGGAAAGTGCTTATTGTGTTTGGATTTGATCATAATTGAGTCCAATGGGTCATGGCCCTGGTGACTTCTTCCAGCTTTTCAATAATAGTTAATGGCTCTCCCTCTGAGATTTTTCTTCCTTCTAGAGTCCTCAGACAGGGTGATCTGCTCTTTCCCTTTCTCTTCATCCTCATGATGGAAGGACTGGGTCGGTCCATCAAGCATGCAAGAGTAATAGGAAAAATTGAAGGACTACAACTATTGGAGAATGGACAAGTTCTGGCTCATCAACAATTTTTAGATGATACCATGTTACAGGGAATTCCCACAGTCAAGGAGGCTCTAGCATACAAACAAATTTTGAATGATTTTGTTATGGCAACAGGTATGGAAGTCAATCATTCCAAATCAAAAATATTTTTCTTTAGCACCCATATTGCCATTCAAAGAAATCTCTCCAGAATTCTTGGCTTTCAAAGAGAGTCCCTCCCCTCTAAGTACTTGGGAGTTCCTCTAACGGCTAAACCTTTGCACAAGAGTATTTGGGAGCCGTTAATCATCAAGATGCAAGATAAGGTCAGGAAATGGACCATCAGATCTTTAAATCTGGTTGGTAGATTGGTACTTACAAAGGCGGTGCTCCAAGCTATCCCAGTCTTTATGCTATCAGCTCTCCCAGCTCCAAAAGGAGTCTTACAACAATTTAGAAATATCCAAAGAGACTTTCTCTGGGGCAAGGAGGAAACAAGGAAAAAATGGGCTTTAGTCTCATGGGAGAAGATCTGTAAACCCAAGGACCAAGGAGGCCTAGGATTGGATGATCAAGAGATTCTCAGTAACGTTCTAGGGGCCAAAATTTGGTGGCGGTGGGTCAAGGATCCAAAGGCTCAATGGGCAAGCATCTAGAAAGAAAAATATGCCAGCTCCTGGCATACTTTTGATATCATAAGAATGTCTGGAAATATAAAGGGCTCACCCATATGGAACAAGGCCTGGGAGAACAGAAGTGTGGTTCAAAAAAACAGTTTCTGGGAAATCAGAGAGGGAGATCTAGCACTATTCTGGGAGGACAAATGGCAACAAGAACCAACTCTATTGAAAGAGGAATTTCTGGGCCTCAAGCATGAGACAGACAACCAAGGATTAGTAAAGGTAAAGGAATTTTGGGAGCATACTCACAATACAGGAAAATGGAGAACCTGGAGAAAAATAGATGGCAGGGAGGACAAAACCCTCAACAGGAGAGCAGAGACCCTTAAGAGAATTTTAGATCAGAGGATGATTTTAGTAACTGAAGGGCAGGATCAACTAAGATGGGGTAACAACAAAGAAGGCAACTTTAATATTAAGGAAGCAAAAGGTATTCTCCTTGGGCTAGAGTCCCAGGCTACGGATAGGATCTGGCAGAATCTTTGGAGGCACCAAGGCTGGATGAAGATCAAACTCTTTATGTGGCTAGTTCATCACAGGAAAATCTTGACCTAGGATAATATTAGAAAGAGGGGTGTGCTGGGACCCTCCAGATGCCAGCTCTGTGAAGCCCAAGAGGAGACAATGGAACATCTTCTCAATAGTTGCATTTTCACCTCCAAGTTATGGGATATTTTTGCCACCATCTTCAAACAGTCTGACAGGGACAAAGAAAGTATCACTAACACCCTTAGAAATTGGAGGAATTTTTTTTTGGATTATGAAGTTCTTAACTCTGCCTGGGCTCTTTTTGCCAAGTTTCATTATATGGAATGTGTGGAAAGAAAGAAACAAAAGGATCTTCAAAGAAGAGAAAAACCCCTCTCTTCACCTGTTGGAGCAGATCCTAAAACAACTTAAGGAGACGGTCAGAGCCATAGTAAGGGATCTCCCCAAAAATCCTCCCTTAGAAGCTGATTTAAGAATTCTCAGGCAGTTAGGCATGCAGGGTCTCATTCCACAAGGTCTGGATAAGAAAGTAATCATGAGGGAAACAGTTAATGAGTTCTGGATTCCTCCTCTAGAAGGTTTTTTGAAATTCAACATAGATGGAGCTTCAAAAGGTAACCCAGGAATGGCAGGCTTTGGAGGAGTTCTTCGGGATGATACTGGAAACATTCTCTTCCTCTTCCATTGTCATTTAGGGAAAGCCACCAACAACATGGCAGAATTAATGGCCTTGGAGCAATGCTTAGAATGTCTGAAATAGGATAACTGCCTAAATGTGATAATAGAAGTTGATTCAGAGTTAGTCATTAACTCAGCCAAGAGAATTAGTCATGGAACAGGGCTGGAGAAAGTTTCAAAACATTGGAGGTTGATACGTGTTCTCCATAAAATACAGGGACATCTTCTGGGACTACGCACGGTTAGATTCAACCATGTGCGTAGAAAGGCCAACAAATTGGTGGACATTTTGGCCAACCAAGGTGTCAGCTGTAAGGATAACATAATTTCGATGGATTGGCTCGCAATGCCTCAGAGCAACCTAAAAGAACTTTTCCACAACCAGGCGGAAGAGGATAAAGAAGTGTATCAGAACTATACTAAGGAAGCCAGGTCGCAATGAGCAGTTCTCTGCATGATTCACATATCTTGGTTAGATAGGTCTATGGTGGGAGGCTGGCCATGGTTGGCCACAACAGCTATGGTAATCTCAACCCCAAAAATCCCCGAATTTTGGTGAATGATTTTCTTAGTCCAGTGAAAGGTTTTGAGAAAATATCGGCGGCAACATTCTCCAAATTTCCATTGTCGGGAGATAAAACCACTTCCTGAGTGGTTTTTGGTCGATCACACCGCTTTCAAGCTAAAAATGGTTTTGGAGATTTGGCAGCGATGCCATACAACTCATGACATGTGGATGAGGGTTGGGTCCGAAAACCACCCTCATCGCACACTAAAGTTCGGTGACATTAGGCCGCTCGACATTCAGCTCAGCCATTCGATTTCACAAGGACGATCAACAATCAGGAATGATCGTGTGGTTTGGTGGGGTCGGGGGCTAAACATCATGCATCTTCTAGGGGCAATATGCATCTCTGATGTCAGATTAAGAATGGAGAATGGATGGCAGTGATTAAAGAGGCAGGTTAGAGGTTAGTTTACGTGGGTTTTTGTGGGGAGAATTCACGTTCCCTGCTATTCCCATTGCATAATTTTTGTATGTACTCTAAAGGGTTTGGAGGGCACATTTTTAGGGTTGGAGGGTTTTGTTTCAGTCGGGAAACTTCCTATTTTTCCTTAGTCCATAGAGTATGGTGGACGTTTGTATATAATGTAAAATATGCTTGATTCAATGAAATAGAAGGTATGACTCTTGCTTTAGCAAAAAAAATGATAGTAGGAGTTTTGTTTCCAAATGAGACATTCTTTTCCTTTTCTAAGGCATTATATGAGTGAATTTTTTCTTTGTCACCTGTCATGTGTTTTGAGCATCCACTGTCAATGTACCACTAATTTTCTTGTCCTTTTGCATACAAGGCTATACCACATCTTTCTGTTTGATATTCTTTCCTTCTCCATATCTTGGGATTTAATGGAGTTTTCTCCTTTTGAGATGTTTGCTGAAATTTGCTCCTGCATTTAGATTCTTCATGGCCAAAGTTGTTATAGATTAAGAACATTCTATTTCATTTTCAAGAAGAGAAAAGTTATTATAGGAACTTTTCTTGATCCTCATCACATTCCTTTGATTTCGTGCTTCTCTAGTCATGATGGTTTTGTAAGCAACACATTGAGTAGCTTTGTGTCCAAAATTATGACATGAGAAACATTGTCCATTAAAGAACTTCCTGCAATTATTGAATCTATTGACTTGGTGATTGTAGTTTCTATTGATATTCATCTTTGGAGGAAATTGAGTATGATTTACCTGAGGATGGTTGTGGCTTCTGTTCATCCTTGAAGCAAATTGAGTCTGATTTACCTGGTGATATGCTTTATGCCTTTGTTGATGATTGTCATATTGTTCACTGTTCTTTGCTACACCAGGATAGCTTTTAGTGGAGGTTGGCAGCTTCTATGACTGAGATGTTTCTTCAATATACCCAAGACCCGTCTTTATCATAGGAGAATGCTGCACTTTGATAATTTCATTTAAGGTTTCTGATCCTTTAGCAAATCTAAGATTGAGAAATTTCGTTTTCTCAAGATACTTTCTTAGACCCACAATTTCACATTCTAGTTTTTCGTTGTGTTTTTCTTTTTCAGCAAGTTGGTATGTCAAGGTATATATAATCATATTCTTTTCTTCTAAATAGATTTTGAGTTTAGAGATTTCTTCATGAAGGTTATCTTATTCTAAAGCATCCCAAAAATTATCATCGTCATAAGCCATTAGAAGTCTATAGTCATTACTATTTTCATTTTCATCACTATTTGATAAACCATCGTTATGTTCATGAGTATAGTAACTCCTTTTATTTACAGGTTGTTTTCTATTCCATTTTACATATTCCTTCCCTTTTTCATATTTATCTTTATGAGGACATTTGGCAGCATAATGACCGACTCTGCCACAGGCAAAGCATTTGAAGGGTAGTTTACCTCTAAATCTTCTGGAACCCCGTTGAAGCTTCTTGACAAAGTTTAATTCATGTTCTTCTTCTGAAATATGCCCTGATTCATTGAGTTCTTACTTTCCTTTTGCTGAAGATTTAAATGTAGCTTCTCACATATCTGATGGACCTCCTTTTCTCATCTCAAAGGTAGTTAAGATTCTGTGAAGCTGTGTCATAGTGATAGTCTGCAAATCCTATTTTTCTTCTATGGCAGACACTTTTGATTCAAATTTAGCAGACACGGATCTTAAAACTTTCTCAACTAAGGTAACTTCCTTTATATCTTCACCCAGATTCTTCATACAATTGACAACCTCATCTATACGTAAGAAGTAACTAGCTATACTTTCATCACTATTCATCTTAAGAGTTTCATACTGAATTTTGAGAGTTTGAAGTTTAGCACATTTTACCTGAGAGTCTCCTTCATAGCTCAGAATGATTTTGTCCCATATTTCTTTGGCTGATTTGAGTTGCATGACTTTGACAAACTCTGATTGTGACAGACTTCCCAATAAAGTATTGACAACCCTGGCATTGGTTTCATATTGCTTTTTACCTGTGGTATCTGTAGGAATTTTTATTGGAAATGTATATCATCCTTCCACAATTTCCCAGACAACCATTCCAAGTGATTGTAGATAGGTTGTGGTTCTTATTTTCCAATAAAAAAAGTTGCTCCCATCAAAGATTGGCAGTCTGATGGATCCCATGCTTTCTTGATTACTCATGGTGATGGATCTCCCTTCAAACAATCAAGCTTCTTCTGAAGGACCCGCTCTAATACCAATTGTTGGAAATAATACTGAGATGAGGGGTGAATCAGTATTAATAGATCAACAATTTTATTTCCCAAAATATTTTTATATGCTACTTCAGCTAAGTGAACTAGCATCTACATGCGACTATACTTAAAGGAACCAGTTCATATGCAGAGAACTTTTGATTTAGCCAATTTATCATGCATTGAACTTTAACCAGTATATCAGAGATTTATTAGATAGTGCTGTAAAAGAAGAATAAAGCATCACACATAAGAAACACACATGAACACCAAGATATAAGGTGGAAAACTAATGTGGGTAAAAACCACCTGCTACTGTCGTCTCTGTCTTCTTTTAATAATAAGAAAATATGTTTACAATCTTGTATTGGTGCAGACTCATACCAGTATGCAGGCTTCTACCTGCAGAAGGTTACAAATTTCTCTCGTTCTCCAGCTTCTACTGGAAGGGAGCTACAACCCCTTAACTCTTGTACTAGCCAATATGTTTACTAGTACGTAGGTGGCAACCTACAGAAGGCTACGACCTTCTTTCTTCCTCCAAGGACCACGTTTCATAAATTTTCAGACTGGATCCATCAACAACATCATAACTACAATACAATCATCAAATACATTTGCATCAACCAATCACTGAAACTCAATCATCACTTTCTAAATCAACCACAGCTGAATCAATCATTCACTTTGACAACCCATGTCAAATCACAATCAATCTGATCATTCAAAATACTATCACCAGAACCCAAACTAGAACCAAAAACTCTGCAACAGCAAACAAAAACAACTGAAACATACTTTATAAGGTATGCACTACTTCCATATGTCAAACCAACATGTATACACGCTTTTATCAAAGCTAACCAACATACACATCTGCAAATATTAATTCATAATTTTGCAGCTATTCCAGACTTCAGTTATACTCAGATCATAATATTTACAGAATAACACATGCGTTGGTATTCAGATATAGACTATACATGATCAAACCACATAATGATAATCCATTTCAAGCCTTAAGATCCTGATCCATCATTATATCTTATCCCTCATCAACTGCTAAGGTTCATCCTTGGTTCGGATCAAGCACAACACCATAAGACAATAACCTACATACTAGATCTCACACTTCATCAGATATTCGATACTTACACCCTTGGCCTAATGATCTTCTCCTCCTTATATAGTTTTAGGCCTTTCTCAATACCATGGACCAATACCTTGGACCAAATACCTAGGGTCAATACCTCCATGGACCAATACCTTGGATCAAAATACCTTGGACCAAATACCTCGAACCAAAAACTTAGTTTTCCAAGATATACTCGCTTTTCCTTCTGTGAAAGTGCGTGTGTACATATACACTACTTTTGTTCAGTGAACCTGCATGTATACAAAGCTTGGTCAAGGTGAACCTGTGTATACCTCTCTTTCTTCATTCTTTGTAGTCTGATCTGTAATTCTTTGATGTTGACATGCTGTACTGTGATCTTTCATCTGTGTGAGTTGTCATCAAGGAAAACAATTGCATCATAATGCCAACAATCAAGGTTGGAGACAACCTTGGCCTCTACTTGATGGCCTCTAAGAATTTTTCTTTAGTGACCCACTCTGGGTCCTTTGACACCCACATCAAAGAGAACTTTGCTGCCTCCAGTAAATCCTCATCTTGCGAAGGAAACTGACTATCCTCCGGAATTCACCATGCAACAAGTACAATCACTAGCAGGAGCCAAGTATAGTGAAATTTCTTGCCATCATCCTGTACTTCGCAGAAATTTGCTAAGAACTCCTTGTAGAGGTACTATGCCCAGTTATAATGCATGCCCTTTGAGCGTTGTGCAGCCAATGAAATTACTAGCGTTGAAACCTCGTCCGCGCGACATTTCCGCATGACCGACTTGACCAAAATCTAAGCCTAAACGGAACCGCTTGGTCTGTAATGGAGTGGATAGAGTATCTACATGACTTTTTAACCAGTCCAAACTCATTTTTCATTTTATCTACAAGCTCCTTCTCCTTTCTTTTTCCTCCAAACTCCTTGGTTGGATCCACCCCTTTATAGGGAAATTTCGTAATTCTGTGGATCAACATGTATGTTATGGGGATGGGTTTGCCTAACCACAAACACCCATCATGCACTAGCGCGAGAAATTGGCACACACATATAGTATTGATAACCGACTTGCTAAAGTGTGGCACACAGAGCACATATGTAGCAATCTGGCCTAGTCGGCCCCTTTTACCCATTTTAATGGTTCCATCTTTGTGACCCTAGTCTCTTCATAGTAAATCTTGGTCATGTACTTATTGGTGGCCAAATGCAGAAATTTCTCATGATCGGCTAAATCCCAATCCTCCATTTTCAACACAAGGATATGCGCTAAGAGTGTGCCTTCAAATACCACTTCCTCTGGAAATAGCAGCATAGAGATCATGAATTTTGCATTATCGAGATCCTTTGGAACCTTCGCTTTCCCTTTTCATGGAGGGATATACTCTAGGAGCCTAGTGAGAGGCTCTCCCTCATCAACATCTAGCTCTTCAAATTCTTCGTGGAGTTCTTCTTCATCCAAATCTAAGGGTTCATGGGGCTACTTGGACTTATCCATTTTTCCTTTCTGCCTAACCTCTGTTGGAATCTTCCTTGGTGACTACCTCACCGGTACAACTTGGGGCTTCTTCTACTTTTCCTTAGTAGCAGATGGTGTCGTCCTAGGAGCCCTCAACATCGTAGGCATAGATGGTGGACCTTCCATTGACACAACTTCCAGGGCTTCTGCTTGAGAGGCAATGGCTTTGAAATTTATAGGTTCAGCAGAAATTTGTTCAAGGATAATCTTCTTGTTCCACTCAGGCAGTCTCGTAAATGTCGGGCTTAAAACTAAATCCTCCCAAATCTTCTGATTCATAGAGTGAAAACAAGAGGGCTCATACGTGATTTTCGAAAGGCAAAGTGTTCTACAGCAGACCAACATACCAAATTTATAGGCGATTTCCAATTCAAATCTGACCGTTCCCTCCATTTTTTGATTGTAAATGAACCTTTGGTGGTATATCTCCAAATATTTTCGCCATAAATGTCACCTACCTACTCCTTCTCATGGGATTTTCTCTATCTAATCATGAACAGTGTCTTCAACGGCTGCTTTTGGACCTGGTCACGCGGAACCAACCCCTGTGGCGTAGTTCGTCCATCGTAGCTTCTGTTGTTGCAACTTCTTCTATTGTACACATTTCATCTATCGCATATCCCCCTTACTGTGTTTTCCTCTCGTATCCTCCTTACTTCATTTTTTGAGTCTTTGAGCAGTGTAGCTTATAGTCACATACTCCCTCGCAGCTGCCTGGAGTACTAAGATTGTCCAACCATCATATAGTTATTGTGCAGGGGTATGATCCCCTTGATATAACTTCAATATACTCCCATTGATTCTTCCTGAAAATAGTTCCCCATTCAACTTCATGAGTTGAACTACACCACCATCTGTAATTTCCTTGACTACACAGGGCCCCAACGAGTGCATTTGGAACTTCCCAGGGAACTTCGTGAACTTCTTATCATAAAGTAAGACCAAATCATTCACCTTGAAGGTGCACATCTTAATATGTTGATCATGCCAAGCCTTTTTGTGCTCCTTTTGCACCTATTGGTGAAATCCTTATAAAAATATATCTTTTTCTAACTCCAACAACTGCACGAGGTACTCCTCCATAGTCTCACGATTCGCCAAATCAGTTAATGCTGCAATTCACAGACTTGGCAAAATATACTCCATCGGAATGATTTCTTCTATCCCATAGACCAACTTGAATGGGGTTTGCCCAATCAACTTCTTACACGTCGTCCTATATACCCATAGGACTGCTAGTATGCGCACATTCCAATCATTCCTCTGCACGTTGTAAACCTTCATCAATGCATTCTCCAAGATCTTACTAAATGATTCAATTGTTCTGTTTGCTTGAGGTTGATAGGGCATACTCTTCTGATGATACACCTGAAATTCTTCGAGCATTGCGGAAAGAGTTTTATTGAGGAAGTGTGTACCCCTATCGCTCATTAATATCTTCAAACATCCAAACCTTGTCAACACATACTTAAATAGGAACTTTGTGGCTATAGAGGTGGTACAGTTCTTCACTGGATGTGCTTCTGCCCATCTTGTCAAATACTCTTTCACAATAATAATGTACCAGGCACCTATCTTCTTCCCTAGTGGCTATATCAAACCTATAAAGTCAATATTCCATTTGTCAAACAATTGTAATGAAGTTTGAGGATTTAAGGTTAATTTATCTTGTCATGATGGCCTTCTCGTCCTTTGACAAGCATCGTATGATTTAAAAAATGTCTTAGAATCTTTATGCATTGTCAGCCACGATAGCGCTTGTTGGCTACATGGGGCATGACCAAGGTTCAACAGTGATTTTAGCCAAGAAAATCCCGGTACTACTGGCCCTTTCGGCAACAGTCCGCGGAGCGCAGACTGAGGTCTCACTCAAAGTAGTATGGGAGAGTGTTGGGACCAAGTTTCCGCACCCTAGGGATGTCTTGATGAGGGTTCTGGAGGTTCGCTATCCTATCCTACGCGTTGCGCTGCTCCATGTAGCTTTCTATTCTTTGCAACCCGTGCGCATCTTCGCAAATACCATATTATTTCGATCCGATCCTTACTTATTATATTAGTGCTTAACTTAGTTTGTGCAGGCCCAATATTATTATTACTTGTTCAACTTTCAGATTAGCACACATACTTAAACTAATATAAATGCATAAAGAATAACCAGAACATAGAAATACATATCTACAAGCAGATGCACAATATTCTGAATCAATCTTATCTTTATTAATACTCAAGTTCAGTTACAGACCCAACTCTGCCCTATGCATATAGATGTGGACTCTACTAGGCCTCTGCGCACTTAGTTGCAGAGCTTCTACCTACTCTTATGACCCAATACACTTCAGATTCACTTCTATCTTCTAACCATTCCTTTGCGTCTATCTATTTCTTATCAAAAACTAGGACTAACTTTTCACTTAGAGCCTCGCTTTATTTATACAATCCCATGGTCCGCAGACCATGGGTAGGCTGACATACCATACATTAAATTACATTATTTTAGGCTGGACAACCCTAGAATCTCGCACTCTGCACCCACATTTCGCGGGGTCTTTACATTACACTTGACCAAAATTCAGGCTTGAAGCCCAAAAAACATGCTATGGGGGGATCCGCTGCCCAACAATCCCCACACACAATCATCGTGACTCATCGTCGAGTCACTCTGCTAGCACGATTATCTTTGCGTGTCCATGCAGCAGGTCTTGGGCAACTTGGGTGTCCGCAACACACTATTATGCCGCCTGTTGTATTTGTTGCACGCGTATCTCTGAACTTTCATGGGCAGGATCACATTCCTATCCAACTGTATACAATTTTTGCATCTATGCCAAATTCCCTTCAATGGTAGCTCTGATTGTAAACACTTCATCGATTGATGGCTAGATGTGTGCTTTAAGCAGAGCTTCCTTTTGGTGCGCGACATCTAATCGGTCCTTCAGTGCCCTTACCTGCTATAGTCTAGCGAGTCTTTGATTAAGGACAACTGTCTGCACGATGCCCTAGACACTGTCATACTTCTACTGCAACTCACGTGCCTTTGCCTCTAGGCGTTGTAGGTTCGGGTCTTCCTGCAGGTGCGTAAATATGGTTAGTGCTTGCTCCAACATTCTGGTGCACCCCTATGTCGCCTGGCCAATTTGTTCCAACCCCATCTGGATAGCGTGGGTGCACACTCTTTGACTTCTGAGGGTGTGGAGGGTTGTGCCTTTAATCGCAGCTCAGCGATTTGTGTAGGTTTTAACCCTATACAGAAATTACCTGCATATGAATTCTAAAACACAGAAAAATAAATAATGCGAGCCCATAACACATAAAACACATATACACATAGCTTTTCCCCTGGATCCCAAAATCAGGACTACCAGGTTGATTTTTCATTATATTCCTTTCAATGTTACAATACATATTTATACATGTCGAAGCATCCAATACCATGGACCGAAAACCATCGCGTCCAAAACCATGGACCGAAAACCATAGGTAGGTTCGTCCAACCTAATATAGGGTCCAAAAAAAAATTTCCCAGGGCGCTGCCCTGGACCCCGTAGAGGGGGGCTACTCACCCCCCTAAAACCCCTCGGATAGGGGGGCCTACCGCCCCCCCTGTGACCCCCCGCTGCGCAATGAAGGGAGGGCTCTGCCTCCCCTCTAACCTCCCGATTCTCTAAGTAGGTTAGTCATGGAAAGAATATAACACAACCCAACATTCTCCCACTTGTTGTTTTCTTTCCAAAGGGGGCCACAGGAGAGCTTAGTCATTTTTCCAGCCCTGAAATCCCCATTGTTTCTCTACACCAAGAGAACTTCTTAGAGCTCACAGATTTTGTCAATGCATCTGTAGTATTCTTCAAAGTGTCCACCTTTACCAGAAACACCTTTTTGTATTCTATCATATCCCTCACAAAGTGATACTGAACATCAATGTGCTTTGTCTTTGAATGGTAAGTAGGGTTCTTTGCCAAGAAAATTGCACTTTGGCTGTCACAGTCTATCCAAATAGCTCCCCGTACTAACCCGATACTTGAACACAATCTCTGCAATCAAATTGCTTCCTTGCTTGCATGAGTGGTTGCCATGTATTCTACCTCTTTAGTTGATAGTGCCACTACAGATTGTTTCTTACTCATCCAACTGATTGCACCTCCAAATAGGTTAAACACATACCCACTTGGATATCTTCTCTAATCTAGATCTACAGCCGAGTCTGCATCAATTGTAAAAACCTGAATCTATTATTAGAGCCTCTATTCCGTTATACACTAACAAATCTATTTTCCTGTTAATTAATAAATAATAGGAGCTTGCTGACCTTTTCTCATAGCTTAAAACATTTAACATCTTATCATTTTATCATAAGCAACATAAATTAAGGTGAGCATTCCATTGATATCAACTTAACAAGGGTAGTCCATGGAAAAATACCTGTTCCGGCGGTTGATGATGATACCTTTGTCTGATAGCTCCAGCTGAACACTCCTTCTGTCCGACCCAACCGGATTTACCTCCCAGCCCACTAGGAAATAAATTCCTAGCCCAGGAAACCTCCACAGGTTCCCTAGCCCTCCGTGCCCAAGTCCAACCAGATATAGTGTGTCCTCAAGAAGAATGTGCAAAACTAGATAATGATACTTTCTTCCTCTCAAACCCAAGAAACCTCCACAGATTTCCAAGGTCTCCCAAAAATCATAACAAGGCCAAACAATCACAACCAACCCCCACAATCCTAAGCAAAACTCCAACTCCCCCCTTTTCTTCCTTCCCCCTTCCCTTTTATATCCTCTTTCCTCAACCACCTCTCATTAATGTCATTAACTCTCACCCATCCTTGGTTGACTTCTCTTCTAAGCTAGGAGTACATTTGGAATTGTGACATGAATATAAAATTGAGAATTTAATGGGAAAGGATCATGTCTTCTCCCAAGTAAATCTGAAAAGTACATTTGGGAATGTGAAGTGTAATTACATGGAGAGGACCATGTCTTCTCCTTAGTAAATGTGAGGGAACATTGGGGAATGTGAAATGAATAAATATATATTGTTGATAAGATGGAGAGGACTATGTCTTCTCCTTAGTAAATGTGAGGGTACATTGGGGAATGTGAAATGAATAAATATATATTGATGATAAGATGGAGAGGACTATGTCTTCTCCCAAGTAAATGTGAGGGTACATTGGGGTATGTGAAATGAATAAATATATTTTGAATTAATGGAAGGATACCATATCCTACATAATATTCAAATTGAGAAGGTAAGTGGGGAATTTGAATAATGGAAATCATAAATTTATTTTATGACCAATATTTCTCAATATTTTCAGATAATGTAAATATTAACACAATTTGTAGGATAAGATTTAAGTGGGGCATTACATACACCCCTCCTTTAGAAAACTTCGTCCCGAAGTTAGAATGAAAAGATACAAGGAGTTTGAAAGCATAGCAAACCAGAGAGAGTTATAGCATTAAAATTTGATAAGTCAGACAATGACATTACTTCCCATCAAGAGTCTCCAACTGTTCTATTTCCTCCTATCCATCTTGACCTACTTCCGTTCCCACCCTATCCATCCTCTGCTGCTCTATCAGTGGCAACGGCCATACTAACCACTGATAAAACCGACATGGTGGAAGCGTCGAATACCTCGACCGAACTTTCCCCAGCAGGCATCTGGCAATCGTCATCACACATCTAGGGGGAGCATTCAGCTTTCCTCCCCACGATTCCAGGTTTCGGAGGATACACGGTGGGAAACACCTCCACCCCTCCTTCAGAGCACGGACCACACTACAGAGCTGGTTGGACTTGTCATCGAATAATCTAGTCAGGTCAACTTGCCACCTGTCATTTGCATTTTGCTCATGTCATAAGAGTGCATATCAAGTAGATACCAAATGTAATAGAACAATGTACATCGTACCTTTCCTCATTGGTCGTCTCGACCTCCCCCAATGGAATGTTAGATCTTGGTTATCATACAGTTCTTTCCAATCTGTAGTTTAGTTCTCATCCATGCATATATATAACCACAAAATAGATATAGATACATGATCTTAAACACCATGTTTATCAAACCCAGTGTCCACGTGTCAATTTTCGTTGTTCATACTAGAATTAAATCTTACATCAGATAAATCATAATTTCACTAAGTCATTGATTAGATAAATCAAATATATATAAGCCTATATGATGCAATAATAACTCTGACAAGTCATGCACTAAATAAATTGTAACCAAGTAAGTAATACATTTGGTCATACATCCAACATTTCCATCATCAATACCAAATCCATCAATTGATTTTCATGTGTCCAACCAGATGTATATAATGTTCATAAATAACAACATGGAACTGCAAAAAAGAACCTTAACATAGGTGGCTATCTATGTTAAAATGGGCATCATAAACGCTCATGTGACATCCTTGTGGAACCCCTCAATAACAATTAGAGTTGGAACAGATTCAACTATCCATCATGGAAAATAGCATTTGGACCCGAATATCCTATAAGGTGGTACCAAACCAAAATAATGGCAAGCAACGGATTAGTGCACTATCAATTCCACTAGAAGGTGCTAGTATAAGTTTTATGCATATAATTTCTTTAATACCTTAGTGAATATAAAAGTCCCATTCTTCCAATTTGTTGGTTCTTTTTTTTTTTTCCAAACCAATTAGTTAATCTTGAAAATAAAAGACTCAAAACTTCAAAAATTGTTTCCAGCATGATTTTCATACTTTTTTTTTTTTTTTTTTTTTTTTTTTAATTTGAGAGAAATGTCCTTTACATATCAAAGGTTCAATTTAATTTTTTTTTTTTTTTAAATCATTGTTTACTAGTATCAAAACAATTTCATGATATATAATGCAGCTCACAATATGAGCTGTCAAATGAGAAATAATTAAACAAATGGAATAATTGCCTATATTAAAGATGTTTTTAAAGTAGAGTTGATTTTGAAATTTTTGTGTTTATATTTGTATAATAATAAGCCATGTTTCCAAACAACTAAGGGGTTACATGGTTATTTTAATGCAAGAACCAAGAAGACATTAGCATAAACTGAACATAAACAGATTTTTGGAATAAGATCAATATGATTCCACAATATTCACCATCCAACAAATCTATGCATTTTATGCATATTAATGTTTGTGGAGAAGAGAGGATGAATTTATAAAATCTTCACCATAATGTGATGCATGGCCACAACACATAACGTATACAATATCACTTAAGATACCGCAGTACATAAATGCCACTGACAAGAGATGACACTTAATTTCATAAAGTTAAAATTTGATTTGATAAAACTAAGTCCAAGAATCAATGTTGTTTTGTTCAAACTATAAATGACACCTATGTTACCAAAAACGAGAAACGGGAAACGGAACGAGAAACAAGAACGGTGCGAGAACGAAGTTTGGAGGTTTCGCATATAAGAAGCGAGGAGAGAGAAAAACACCATATTAAAGGTGAACAATATAAACAAGCATTAATCATAAACTTGCAATGTTTCTGCTCATGAAATTGTAAAAAAAACAATTGTAAATACTAATTCAGTTTTAAGAAAGAAGTGATAATTTTGTAGATCCAAAAATTTAGCCATCATCAGAATTAGCAACAACTATGATTGACCATTTGCAGGTTGCATGCGTGATTTTAGCTTGCAAGTAATGAAAACTTTGTAAACTTTAAAGGTACTTCTCTGGCAACGGGAGATTGGTTTTGCTGTCACATGATAATTCTGAAAGAAATAAAGACCTTCAGAATATGTAAAGAGCTCAAAATTAGCAACAATTGGCTTACTGATTTACCGTGACCGTTATAGAGCCAAACTTACAACAAGGAGTATTTAATTGTATATTTATTCGAAAGTGTTGTTCCAGATTGTCATGATAGTACTAGTGCCTTCCCTTGGTTACAATTGCATAGACCATCTGTTTCTTTTTACAAGGTATTCAGGCATTAACAAATGCTGCAATCTTTGTGCTTGGTGATCCAAATTGGCTCAGCTTCTAGCTTTCATGACAATATCCATGATGTTAACTATTTTTGAATCGCCATGTTCAAACAATCTTCTTTCAGAATCTAAATGTTAAAGAAACGAATCTCATAAAGTTGGGAAGAGGTATTGAAGTCAGCAAAGTTGCTAAATGTAAGGGTTTGATTTATTCGTTAGCTTAACTATCTCAGTCATCATGTACATCTGGTTGTTCCATATTTGTGGAACACACATGAACTATGTTGTGCCTTCCAGGCAAGCGACAAGCTACAATGTTATGGCTTCTCTTCTCCTTAATGAATTCAATTTAAAGAGGGTGAAACTCAATTAACTGTCCACTGAAAGTTAATTTGGTTGATGTATAAACTTCTAGAAGCCACAAACTACAACGTTATAGCCCTTTTTTTTTTTTTTTGAATTCAAAATAAAGGGGTTGATCCTTAATTACCTATTTCGGTCTACTGAAAATTAATTTGGTTAATGTATAAAGTTAATGTACTGTAGTTTTTTTTTTTTTTTCCTCTATCCATTGCCCAATGTATTAATGACGGCCATTGTCTCTTCGTTATAAATACAGACGGTTCGTTTCCTTTTGTTGAGTTTGCAAATTATCAAATGCTTCTGGTCCGCCTTCTTAGACTTGAAAATTTACCATGAAAAGTTTCAGACCCAGAATATTTAAGGACATATCAGTGGTCTGAAATTGAGTGTTTCTCCTTACCTGCATAAGATGATTGTGGTACTAACTTACAAACCAGATCCTCAATGATGAAAATGCCAGTAACTCACAGCAGACAGAATCATTTTAACGGAGTACATATACATGCATTGATATGGACGATAGAACAGAGGTTTCATTAAATTAGGCTGAAAGAGGATATTACAGGACTGAACACTGGTATAGCGCATTACGATATGAATAGTTAGATCCCAGCGAACCTCACCTACCCAAACCTTGAGAGAATTATGTGGTCTGGAATGTAATTCTCATAGGCATCCCTGAGGAACGCTGAATTTGGAGTAGGGCAATTTGGGTTCAGTCCAGTAATTAATGACTGGTAAAGGATAAACCAGTGACCAAAATAGGAAATCATATGGAGGTATTTCATGCATTCATACAACACATGGCTACAGTTCAAAGACGGTTGAATTATAGTATAAATGAGCTTCCTTAAAATACAACAGGTGTAAAACTAGAAAAAGGGGATTCGGTTGAATGATATATGTAGGAAACATGAAGCAGTAATCCTGATTTTAAGTAATCGCCTCTAAAGGCAAAAGAAATTGTACAGCAAACCAGTCGAGATGAACACAAGCTATGGCTACAAAACTTAATGAATTGGGATTGACCTATTTTTCGGTTAAAGCACTTACTTTTTGATATAATATACAAGAATTAACCTGGGTTGCAATAGATAGGTCGAAAGCATAGAACAGCGAATATTTCTATATGCTTGGTTTGTTATATAAATTATAAAATGGAAAAGCTTTTGAACTGATAGTCTAGACAGGAATTTCAATCTGCAGCAGGCATATTAATCCATCTTTAAGTGATAAACTTATGGAAAATTATTTGGTCATTCACGTAGAGCATACCCATAATTTTCTCTATCCCCCATCTGTTAAGCATTTTGGTTTTGTACAATGCTAAAACAACTACAGCTGTATTAGCAAGAAAGGTCACTACTTGCTTAGCTTCATCAACATAACAAATGGTTGAAAAAAAAATCTGGTTTGACTGCTTCATACTTTATAAATTGCTTGGTTTGATGGTGATTTTGAGCCAGGCTATTTTTAAATAATACAGGTATAAGCGAGTTAAATATTGGGTTACTGCTTTCAAGATTGTCACCAACAAAGTAATTATTGAAGAAAGTATATCATTTGAATGTTTTTCAGATGAGTTTCATTGATGTTACGACCAGTTTTATTGATTGAATTGAACAATTACATTTATATTTCGGCTATCAATTGAAGTTAGTGTGCCTGGATTCATGCTTATCATATTTGTATTTCTAGTTATGTTTAATTCTGCCTGGACTCCTGCTTATCTATTGACCAGGTTACTGCTTGCAACGAATGCAATTCAAAGAAAGGCCGCAAAACCCTATAATATTATAGGGAAATTTTTTTCCTAGGGTTTCTTAAGCAACTAAGGTTTTCGACAAAATTATCTTTCTGTTCAGAAAATGACACTATTTCAATACCAATATAACCTTCAGTAAACAGTATTGTTCTTTCAGCAACACGATAAACCATACAGTGCAAGACTATAATTTAATCGTTCATTAATTCAACAGTACTAATATAGTCTGAATTCAACAATCCAATATAAATCCAACCAGTTCCAGTACAATTTCAAACAATTCTAATCTAATTTTGAATTCAATAAAGCTTGATTACTGATCGACTGCATCTTATCAACTGATCTTAGCTACACTATATTGCTTATGCGGTTCTGACCAGAGAGACTACTTGACTTTCTTTAGGACGAACTATCCGAGATGCAACTGAAACTCAGGAACGGAATCTGATTTGCCTCAAGGAGATAGCGAGGTGTCTGAGTGGCTGATCAAACTTAAGTCTGTCCTTAAATTGCTCAGAACTCCTCCAAAATCTATCTCAAGGTTTATTGTTTACTGTGTTTGCTTCAGGAACTTCGTGCTTGCTGCAGACCTTCATCTAGCCTTAGTGAGGGCTTGAACTACCTTGAAGGGCCTCTATTAATACTTAGTCAATTTTGAATGGTCACAGAATGGCTATCATTGAATCCGTCCACAATTTCGACCTGATAAACTGTTTAGAAGATGACATTCAATCCCAAGAGCACTTTGGCCTACTTCAAATGGATTTTCCTCTACTACAAGATGACCTCGCAAGGATTTGGCCTCAAGAAAATTTCAATCTATTCTAGAAAGTAGCCTCTGAGAAGTTTTTCCAGCTTCAAGGTGACATGATTTGCCTTTCCACAGATTTTTTTTTTTCATAAAATACTTCATTGCTCCTTAAAAAGAGAATTCTCAAATCGCTATTGCCAGAGAAAAGTAGAAAATAGAACTAACTAGGGTGGAATCTTTCACCACCGAAATTAGTAGAGGAAAGGGGTCTTAAAACTCTCAGAACCACAGTTAAAAAAAAAAAACAGATGTATTTGATCTAATTCAATGATGAAGATTTGATTTCATCTCCCCTCTATTTACAGATTTTTCTATGGGCTCCCAAATGTGAGTGCAACCCCAAATTTTGGGTCTTTTTGTCGCAGCCGACCCAACTTTTACACAATGTTGCCCCAACATTGGAAAAGTTGGGTTTTACCCCTTTATCAAAACTATAACTTACAGGGTCGGATAGGCTATTTCATCCTCCTCAGCCCATCAACTTGGAGAGGACATTACAGCCTTTAGCCAAGATCAACCTTATATCTTTGTATATCCTCTAGTTTAGGTGATCCCTTTCTCTTTTTGTATGTCTTCTTTCCCAGGTCCTATTGCCCAAATTTGGTGACTTGTGGGAATTAATAATATATTAGTATGTTAAATGTATTACTGTTTTCGAATAGACTGGCATACCTTGTGGTGTTTGCATTGTGTCATAGGCATTCATCTGTCAAATAATCTACTGGAAAGAAATAAATATAATGAATATGAAAGCAAGGTACAGTCATATGCCATCAATAAGACTACCATATATATAAGAAATGTGAGGCATGACTAATCTAATAGATACAACTATACATAATAATTATTAAGCGCAAGTAATAACTATTAAGGGTAAATAATAGTAAGTAGATATATCATATTCTCATCCAGAAGACTATCATATAGAAATGAGGCATGACTACCCTAATGGACACAACTCCACATAATAACTATTACCAGTAAATAATAGTAATTAGATATATCACATGCCCATCCCTTTAGAAAGGCTTCAGACTTGAAGCATAAGATGAAATAACCACGGAAGATCCAAGCAACAATGATTCATTGTAAGAGCATCAATCCATCCTAGGTATTTGTTGATAAGATTTTTGAATGAGAATTCTCTTATTATGAATCGAATATATCTTCAGAAAGATACTAGAATTCTGATTCTCTGGATTCTGGAATGTGAAGTGTGTTTTCACAGTAACGTGGATGTTGATGAAATGTAACTTTAGAGCAACAACTCTTTTGTTGCATGATGATAAGGTTCTATTGTAGGAGGTTTTTTTTTTCCTGATCTCAAATTTAGGACATTCCTTATTAACCTTAGTTCGTGTATCAATATCTTCACAATATAATTCAGTTGATTTTGTCAGTAGCAACAATTTGATCTTCAAATGTAAATGAGTATGTAGATGTTCTTTGTCAGCAAGTTGTACTTCAACTTTCATAAACATCCTTTTCCTTTGTTTTAACCATTTAACTTCCAGAAGCAAGATATCATTTTTTTTTAGACAGAAAACTTCATCTTTTCCTAATAGAAATTTGTCAATATTTTGCATTTTAATTTTTAGATTTTCTTCTTTATCATCTTGTCAAATTTCATTTAATTTCTATTGAGGTCAATTATTTTTTTTATCTTTTCAAAAAACATTGAGTTAATTCTTTAGTTTGTTTTGGAATTTGTAATTTTTTTTTTATTCTTTTTCCTCAAATTATACTTTAATAATTTGGAACTTCTCTAATTGCTTGACTTCATTAGTCAAGTTCTTGCTATCATTTTGTTAATCGCATGTCTCAAAAGTTTTCTTTGAAAATTTCATTCAAAGCTCCATCAATACTCTTTTCAATCATTCACGTTCTACCTTAAATATTTGATCCATGATTTTTTTATTTATTTATCTGAATTCTATTAATAATATACAAAATGTTTCACATGCAGTTCCTATAGTAACCTGCTCTCAGAGAAAGCAGCGCTACAGTGCTTCAAAAAGGGACTAGGGCTATTCTGAGATTTGTCCTGTCCCATAAAGGGCTTTCGCAAAATACTGATAGTAACAGAAACCAGAGCTTAGTTTTCCAGTTTACGACCAGAACTACTTGTAGAAGATAACAGTGGTACATATAAATCAAAAGCTAAATACAACCCAGCAGTAAGACCTGGTATGACAAAGACTAATCATCATATACTGAGCTTGAGTCGACACTGATGAGGATGGAGGTATACCTCCCCAGGATTGGCCCTGGCTGCTTTCTTCAGATTGAACAGCTTCTATCCTGCCCTGCTTCTAATTCAAGCCTGTCTCAAAGTAAGAGGAGAAGAGACTCCTATAAAAGCAATCTAGGCTCATCACTTTGCTCCCATTGATGAGGATTAACCTACAGTGAGAAGAATACTTGGAGTCGTATGGACTAAGTAAGATTCTCTGTCTTCAGCCCTCATATATATTCATACACGAGGTCAGATCAAGATTTGTTTTTATTTTTAGTAACAATGTTGTCATTAAATGTACTCACATCAGTGAATATTTGGATACAAGGAAAGCTCAAGGCATACAGTGAAATTTATCTGGAAGCCCCGTAACATGTTCATTAAAAGAAGCAGTCTTTTATAGCTGTGGCAAAGATGTGTTTGCGCTGACAATGAAGTGCAGGTCAGCAGACTAGTGAGCACTATTATTGATATAATTAGCGGGAACCTTCAGTAGCACATTTTGCATGAGAAGACATCTTCAAGGGTTACAGGTGGACATTGTCAGGTGTTGATGAACAGTTAGTTAGCTTTGCATCATTGCTGAGAGCTTATGATGTCACCAATATCCTTATGTCAGAGATTTCTTCTCTTGATAAATCCAAGGAGTTAGCATGAATCCTCCACTGGCTTGTCACTGATTTTAGGCTTCTGCTAGTAACAAGTATTAGATCCTTGAAGCAGAAATCAGTTTTTCAACAACAGTTCCATCGACATATCTACAATATTTGATGGCATGCATAGCTTGGATTCTCTCTGAACTATTTAGATTCCAGAGTGTGGCAGAAAATGTTAGGAATAATGTAAATGACAAGATACGACTCTGAATCAAGGGAAGCAAGGCTACTCTAGGTCCTATCTAGAAGTTGGATAAATCTATGATTTCCCAATTTAGTCCTGAAGCAGATCAATAGTTCAAAACCCTAGCAAGAAAATAATGATGAAGGTTGAAATCTGAGCAACATTGAAAGTACCTTATCTTGAAAGGAACCAGGATCTGACCCTTGCAACAGCCTCCTCATTAAATAAGGAAACTGAGAAGACCCTGATCTTGAATCTTTGAAGGAGGATGGCTGGACCTTTGCACAATGGAATAATAGCAGTCATAAAGCAGCTGGATAATTGAAAATATGTAATAGATCCATGAAGATGATTTTCTCTCTGATCTGAATAAAAACATTTCTGAAACTTTTCTGACTCAATTACAAAGTCTTATTTTAAAGATGAGGGTCAGATTGATGAAGTTTGCATAACTATCTGAAGCAAGGCTTCAGAGGGAGCCATAGAATCCTCCGTAAAACTGTATAGATGACTATGGCTCATGAACCCAAAGCAGAATGACAAGAAAAAGTATTTATGACTTGGGCAAGGTCACTTTCCCATATTTAGAGGGTGCAATGACTTTCAAAACCTGATGAAATGGAGAAACCATTGATCCCTGGTTTTCTTGCGCCTCATTTATTGATAGCTGCTCGCTACTTGTTGTGATAAAAAAAAATATGCTGCCAGAATATGAGACTCCATGAATGCTGCCAATTACGAGAAAGCCATCCGGAAGAAAGGGGGCTGAAGACAGGAGCAGTTTGGCAAAGCCATTTTCCAAGCCATCAAAAAAAACACATTGGACAGCGACCGACTTCAATCTCCATACTTGCACAGGTATATTGAAAATCAGGGCAAAAAAAAATGCCAAATCAGCTGCTATATTAGTTGCATTATGATACATCTTGAAGATTTGAACCATTTTTGGTTTTATACGCTGCTTTTTGAGGGACTGGACATTCAGAATCGTTTCCTTAGACATAGAAATGGAGAATTGATTTTTTCCCACTTGCTCAGTTATTCAAAAGAACAGATTGGTAAGAAGAATCCATAGTCACCAGAAACAGGATAATTTGGTAGGAAGAGTGTATATAGTCACCAGTACTTCGTGGAGCATGAGACTTTACTTTTCAATGTAACCTGTGTGGCAAAGTCGAGCATACATCCTAATGGAGCGTGGCACTTCACTACCACGGTGGGAAAGTTATTGGGAAAGTTTGAGCATATTAGAGTTTGGGAAAAAAATTGAAGTTCGGGGAAAACTGAAAATGAACGTTTCCTGTTAATTGAAAACGAATGTCTTTATTCGAGAATGGGTGTTTCCCTCATTTTATTCAATTGAGTAACTTCTTCACCCTTTGCAAGTGCCTCACTTGCTCAGAATGGCAGAGTTAAACGTTTCTAAGAATGGTCACTGTCTTTACATTCAGTAATTTCCATTGGTGATGGCAGAAGCAACATTGTCCAGATCAAGCATTTGAAATTGGATCAACCATTCTATTCACATTCCCTATCGTAGAATTCAAGTATTGTGATTATAGACTCTGGGCTATTTTCAAACTGTCAAGATCAGGTAAACAGATTGGGATTTATGATTATCCCAGGAACCAGTAATAAGCTTTTTCGTGACTAGAACCGACTAAAAAAAAACTAATAAACTTTTGGAAAAAGCCAGCCATCATCTGATAAATTATTCGATCCGAACCCTATTTTCCTTTTTTTCCAGATCCAGATAAACATCTCTATTTTAACCTATGAACTGGAACTGAAAATGTGCGGTGATTTTCCACTTCACATTATCACATGGCAGGCAAACAAATACCATAAATTGTTAGACAGACACCGATACCATACTCTAAGAGGCGCTCATACTGGGGTAAGAGTTACTCCCATACTATAAACATTTTCAAGTCCAGAAATCAGGTTTATGATGAGGCAATTTAAGATCTGTAAATGGGTGCAAGGTGGGCTTTGGAGGCAAATTGAAGAATCTATATATTAGAATTATGAGTCCTTATGAGGGTTACAAATTCTTACAGCGGAATTTGGGTTTAGTGGGTTTTGGGCCCAGATTATGAACTAAAGCTCTGATACCATGTGTAAAAACCTGAATCTATTATTAGAGCCTCTATTCCGTTATACACTAACAGATCTATTTTCCTGTTAATTTTTCCTGTTAATTTATAAATAATAAAAGGAGCTTGCTGACCTTTTCTCATAGCTTAAAACATTTAACATCTTATCATTTTATCATAAGCAACATAAATTAAGGTGAGCATTCCATTGATATCAACTTAACAAGGGTAGTCCATGGAAAAATACCTGTTCCGGCGGTTGATGATGATACCTTTGTCTGATAGCTCCAGCTGAACGCTCCTTCTGGCCGACCCAACCGGATTTACCTCCCAGCCAACTAGGAAATAAATTCCTAGCCCAGGAAACCTCCACAGGTTCCCTAGCCCTCCGTGCCCAAGTCCAACCAGATATAGTGTGTCCTCAAGAAGAATGTGCAAAACTAGATAATGATACTTTCTTCCTCTCAAACCCAAGAAACCTCCACAGATTTCCAAGGTCTCCCAAAAGTCATAACAAGGCCAAACAATCACAACCAACCCCCACAATCCTAAGCAAAACTCCAACTCCCCCCTTTTCTTCCTTCCCCCTTCCCTTTTATATCCTCTTTCCTCAACCACCTCTCATTAATGTCATTAACTCTCACCCATCCTTGGTTGACTTCTCTTCTAAGCTAGGAGTACATTTGGAATTGTGACATGAATATAAAATTGAGAATTTAATGGGAAAGGATCATGTCTTCTCCCAAGTAAATCTGAAAAGTACATTTGGGAATGTGAAGTGTAATTACATGGAGAGGAACATGTCTTCTCCTTAGTAAATGTGAGGGTACAATGGGGAATGTGAAATGAATAAATATATATTGTTGATAAGATGGAGAGGACTATGTCTTCTCCTTAGTAAATGTGAGGGTACATTGGGGAATGTGAAATGAATAAATATATATTGATGATAAGATGGAGAGGACTATGTCTTCTCCCAAGTAAATGTGAGGGTACATTGGGGTATGTGAAATGAATAAATATATTTTGAATTAATGGAAGGAGACCATATCCTACATAATATTCAAATTGAGAAGGTAAGTGGGGAATTTGAATAATGGAAATCATAAATTTATTTTATGACCAATATTTCTCAATATTTTCAGATAATGTAAATATTAACACAATTTGTAGGATAAGATTTAAGTGGGGCATTACATCAATAAATGCCATGAATATCCAACACTCTGTCCAATCCTGGTCTTCCTTGGTAGCACAAACCATAATCACTAGTGCCTCACAAATATCTGAAAGCCTGCTTCTTTGTTGTCCAGTGCTCTTTCCCTTGTTTTGACATAAACCTGCTCAATACTCCCACTGCATGTGCAATGTCTGGTCTAGTATAGACCATTGCATACATCAAGCTACTGACTGCACTTGCATATGGAACATGGGACATATTCTCTTCTCCTTCTTATGTCTTGGGATACGATTCAGCAGATAACTTTACACCTACAGGAATAGGAACCTTCACCGGTTTACTATCCTACATATTAAACCTCTGCAGTATTGTCCCGACATACTTCCTCTGGTTTAACCAGAGCTTCCTCTTTGCCCGATCTCTTTTAATTTCCATGCCCAAAATATAGTTTGTAGCACCAAGATCTTTCATGTCGAATTTGGAGGACAATTGGGTCTTCAAATCTTGGATAATTTGTTTGTCATTTCCAACTAGCAACATATCATCCACATGTAAGACTAGATAAATAACACGGTCACCAATTAATTTAAAATACACATAGTGATCTACTTTGCTTCTGGTGAAGCCAAGTCCTCGTATAAATGTATCAAATTTATGATACCACATACTTGGTGACTGTTTTAACCCATACAAAGTCTTCTTTAACTTGCATACCAGTTCTTTCTTACCCTTCACCGTAAAACCTTTAGGTTTCTTCATGTAGATCTCCTCTTCCAGATCCCCATGAAGAAACGTTGTCTTCACATCCATCCGTTCTACCTCAAAATCAAAAGTAGTAGCAACAGATAAAAGTAACCTAATATAAGTTACATTGGCAATAGGAGAAAAAATATCACCAAAATAAATTCCCAACACCTGGGAATAACCTTTTGCTACCAACCGAGCTTTGTATTTCTCCACCTTTTCTTTTGCATTTGTCTTCTTCTTGAACACCCATTTTCTGCCAATGTGTTTCCTTCTAGCCGACAACTCCACCAGATCCCAAGCCTCATTTTTGTGCAAAGATGCCATTTCATCAACCATGGCCTCTTTTCAGAGTTTTCCATCCTCTTAATCTAATGCTTCCTTCACAGTTCTGGGATCATCATCAGTAATAGATAAAGAAAAATTTGAACAGAAAGAAGATGGACTATACCTTTCTGGCTGCCTTCTTTCTTGAACTAATCTTCTTAAACCCGGAGTTTGTGGCTCTTCATCTTCTGATTCCTCATCTGATGTAGAGTCTAATTCTTCCTCCTTTAGCTCAAACTCTATCTTCTCAGGTTACTTTGGTTGGACTTCATGTTAAATAAAATATTCACCTCTCTGAACACCACATCTCAGCCATACACAACCTTCCTTGTTGCTGGGTTCCAAAGCTTATAACCCTTTAAACCATCCTTATACCCAATAAAGATGCACTTTTCAAATTTACTATCCAACTTGGTTCGTTTCTCCTTTGGAACATGTACATATGCATCACTTCCAAATGCCCTCAGATGTGAAAGAGAGTGTTTCTTACCAGTCCATACCTCTTGTGGAGTCTTATCCTCCAACGCTGATGAAGGTGATCTGTTGACTAGGTAACATGTTGTCTCCACCGCCTTTGCCTAGAATTCCTGTCCTAACCCAACACCACTGAGCATGCTTCTTGCTCTTTCCATCAACATTTTGTTCATTCATTCTGCAACTCCATTTTGCTTAGGTGTGTATGGAGTAGTCTTCTGCCGTGCTATACCACACTTCTTACAGAATTCTTCAAATTCCTTACTGCAAAACTCTCCACCGTCATCTGTCCTCAACACCTTTATCTTCTGCTCTGTCTAGTTTTCCACCAGAGCCTTAAATCCTTTAAACCTGTCAAAGACTTCAGATTTCTTCTTAACGAAATATATCCATGTATTCCTTGAGAAGTCATCTATAAATGATACATAGTACATAGACTTACCCAGTGATGGAACCTTCACAGGTCCAAGCACATCACTGTGCACAAGCTCTAATATTTTTTTTTCCCTCTTACCACTAGAGGGGAAACTCACTCGATTCTACTTCCCATATACACAATTTTCATAGAAATCAAAATCTAGAGAGCTATTACTCATACCTTCTACCATACCTTTACCATTAAGTATTCGAAGGCCTTTCTCTCCAATATGTCCAAGCCTTTGATGCCACAACATGGTCTTCTCTCCAGAGACCACTAGATTTTCTGCACCACATTCAGGAACCAAAAAACTGTTACACCCATCAACAACAGTGCTACCTTCTAGTTTGTATAGAGTTCCAGTTTGAACTCCCCGCATCAATACCAGTGCTCCCCGAACTATCTTGCAGGTATCCTTCTTGAACACTATTTTTACACCTGCATCATCCAGCTTGCTTACAGAAATCATATTTCTGGCTAATGCAGCAATATGCAGAACACCCAGAAGTGTTCTAACCCTTCCACCTTGCAACTTCAACTTTACTTTTCCACGACCAACGATTCTAGCCTTCCTATCATCCCCTAAGAATACATCGCCACCATCGTATTTATCATACTCGCAGAACCACTCTCTATGGGGAGTGAAGTGACAGGATGCACCTGAGTCAATCAACCATGCCTCATGATCTACATGTGTACTTGAATAAGCCAAGTACACATCCCCACCTTCATCTGAGGTGGTTTTCGCCTTTGCGGAAGAAGCATCATCAGATCCCTTTCCTATTGTTAGGAGCTTTAGATTTACAGTCCCTTTTGTAGTGCCCTTCCTTTTCACATTTCCAGCACACCACCTTTATAGGTTTTCCTGGAGATTTATATCTCCCTCTAGATTTAGATCTCCCACTCGATGACTTATTTTTGTTTCTGTTCTGGGACCATCCTCGTATAGACAAGGCATCACCATTTGGGCTCTCCATATTTTCTCCATATTTTTCCATCTCATCTCCTCCATCAGCAAGGATGAGACTATTTCATCAAATTGCAAGGCAGTTGCATTGCTACCTATTGCCATAACCAGACTATCCCATGAATCTGGTAAAGAACACAACAAACTAATGCACTTATCTTCATTTGAAATTTTAATATCAAAAAATGTTAACTAACTTACCACAATATTAAATGCATTCAGATGCTCTATCACCGAGTCTCCATCTTTCATCCTCAGGTTATACAACCTTTTCCGCAGGAACAGTTTATTCACCATAGACTTATATTGGTACAAAGTCCCTAACTTGTCTCACAAAGCCTTTGTTGTAGCTTCCCCTGATACATTCAACAATACTGAATCTGAGACACATAATCGTATTGTGCTCTTTACCTTTCGATCTAACTTTTTCTATTCTTCATTGGACACTCACGTTGGTTTAGTACCTAGATCTACCGCAATCCACTAATCTTTATCCACCAACAGATCCTCCATCTTGAGTTTCCACAGTTCAAAAGTCTGACCATTAAATTTCTTGATCTCTATCTTTCCATTGCTCACCATCTTCTTTCACCACCATAATCGATCTCGTAGATCTCCCACTGAACAGGGTCTACCACAGCCCCAAGCGAAACCCCTCAGCAATAAATGGGTCCCCTTGAAGCCAAAATTGCTCTGATACCAAATGTAAGTTTTAACCCTGTACATAAATTACCTGCATACGAATTCTAAAACACAGAAAAATAAACAATGAGAGCGCATAACACATAAAACACATATACACAAAGATTTTCCCCTGGATCCCAAAACCGGGACTACCAACTTGATTTTTAATTATATTCCTTTCAATGTTATAATACATATTTATACATGCCGAAGCATCCAATAGCATGGACCGAAAACCATCGCGTCCAAAATCATGGACTAAAAACCATAGGTAGGTTCTCCCAACCTAATATAGGGTCCAAAAAAAATTCCCCAGGGTGTTTCCCCAAACCCCGTAGAGGGTGGCCACCCGCCCTCCTCAAACCCCCCGGACAGGGGGGGCTACCGCCCCCCCTGTGACCCCCCTGCTACGCAATCAACACAATGAAGGGGGGGCTCCACCCCCTTCTAACCCCCCAGTTCACTACGTAGGTTAGTCGTGGATAGAATATAACACAACCCAACAATTTCCAAGTTCAACTCGAACTGAACCTTTTTCATTTTCTCCCGGGCCTCGCGGACTCCAGCCGCCAATCTGTGGACTTGTTCTACTACTAATAGCTCCGCCGGCATGGCCAACTCTAGAATGCTCTTGCATGCATCCTCTACAACCTACTCCAATCTGCTAACCTGTGCCACCAACTCATCCCTCTGGATGCTGAGCTAGTGCATGTGGATTTTTTGCTCATGCAGAACCTAGATTGCTCAGCCTTCCCAGGTGCGGAGTTCAGTGATTGTCACATGGAATGAGTCGATCTTGCGGACAAGATAGACCTTCCTAGAATCTTAAAGAAGACCTAATGACAAGCAAACCAACCAGACACTATCTTTCTCTAAATATGCTTTAATAAACAATAGCAAACAAGTGCTTTTAGGGCCTACCTTTGGTCCAACGCAAGCTTGTGGATGCCCTCGCTCCTTTGATCCAAATGAGCTCCTTTTCGCGAATCTGCAAACACAAACAAGCCAAACAAATTAAATAGCACCTGAAAAACCAATTGTGTAAAACATATTTAACATGAAAGTCAAGGAGTCCATGAAACAAATAACATAAGATACTTGTTGAGAAAAATGAGTTTGATTGTATTAATTCAAAATAAGAAGAACTTTACAACCTTCGCCTAGACGCTGTACAAGCTCCTCCCAGGGTCCAACAAGAAGTCTCCTTTACTTTGACAAGTTTCACTCACTCCCCAATGAAGCCAAAAAGGTATGTGATCTCTCCTCTTAAACTCAACTAGGAAGTCTTAATTTCACCAGCATTTACACTCAAAATGTTCAGCTTCTAACCTCTCTAGTCCTCACCCAAATGCCTGTATTTATAGTGCAATGGAGGGAAGTTACTAGGTCCCCCTTCAAAGGGATAAAGCCCTCCTTCAAAGGGATAGCTCCTTTAGTCAAGGGATTAGATCCTTCTCTTTTGGGATGCATGAACCACCTCAGAGCGAACAATCAACGTCAAAATTCCTTCTAGAAAACTCTAGAATTAACCCAAAGTGAGTTTTTTAAGATAAAACTTGCGCCTTTTGACTTTCACAGGGGTCCGCACCTACACCGTTAGGGACAGAGCGAGTAGGTACGCAGCTTTTGTACACAGAAGGTGCGGGACCGTAGGTGACCATGAGAGAAAGTGCGGAACCAGAGTTACATTGATTTTTAATGTCTTTCTCCCATTTCCAAAGCTTGATTTGAAGAGCTGAGGTCTTAGACTTGCTTAGGATGACAGTACAAGTGATGATAGACCCATACTGACTGTAAATAATCATAGTGACGATATTTTTGTGTAACAGATTGCCCCCTAAAGTGCGAAGTCTGTAGTAGATGAGGATTTCATTTATCATATAGGAAGAGTGAAGTACTTTATCATTTGGAGGATCATCTTGTGGAGAGCCCGGTCGGAACCTGTAAAAACATTTAATGCAAGATATATATATGAGATCATATCATCACTGAGGTAGGCATTCCCATACTCATATCAAAACTAACTAGAAACTATCTACTGCTCTGATATAGGAATGATCGTGTAAAACATCACAAGTATAGACTCATGTGAACACAGTATGGACACAACCAGCTGTTTATGAATAGTCCACAATATAATGAATACAAAATTCCTCGCAGCCTGGATGGTGGAAACTAGATCCAGGGTCTTCATTTCTACTTCCCGAAATAGTACGATTCTATCCATGCGAATAAATGTGTTGATGTCGAACATGGTAGAAACCACTTGATTACCATTCAATGATGTAAACTGTTAACAAGTGTGAGAGAAACTACCAGTGATGTCAATGGCTCTCAAAGTACCCAATACAATCCATGAGATGTGAATAAATGTGTTGATGTCGAACATATCACGGAATCCTTCGGTTGAAAGTCCATGATGTAAATTGTCGTCAAAGGCGAGAAACATGCCATTGAGGCATGCAGATCTCAAGGTACTGATGATTCCTAGATCATCTTTCTAGATAATGAGCTGATGTCGATAGAAAGCGATCCGTCGTAGGCAAGCCCACAACATGAAATCATAGATCAAGTTGAAGAAATTTAGTTGCAAGGACTGACTCAGGGATGGTCAAGATGGATGACAGATATTTTGCAGATGAATGGCTTATTGGCAGTGACCTCTCGAACACATAACGACACGACAGATGGCTTGGTGACAATTGACCCAAAGTTAATACCCAGAAACCGGCTGAAGACTTTCAATGTGGTTTGATCAACTGTTAGGCAAAGGATTTCCCAACCCAGGTGAATAAAAGTGTCGTGTTCAAGAGTGGTTACAAAGTATGACAAACAGACTCATTTTTCTCTCTTTTCCCCCACCATTTCTGGCAAGTACCTCTTTATTTTTGACAAGCTTGAGGAGGATAACATTTGCTTGATTATAAGCTCATCCTTCGGATGAGTCCAACTTAGTTTAAATTCGAACCCTAAGAAGGAGTGGTTCGTTCCTCTTTGTAATTGAATAGGTCCTTTACTGTGAAATTTTAATGAGTCCAGTATAGGAGAAACTCGGCATTTTTCAATTTTAGAGAGTCTGAAAAAACTTAAGAAGACTCCAGGGTTGATCTTTTTCGTAAATTTGTGTCTCCCAAGCCCGAAAAAGTATAAAATAATACTTGAGAGAACTGCTTGATCTTTTACGACCAAGGAGTACTTTTCGTTATTAGTGCCCTTGACCCGAAAAAGTAAAAAAGTGATCAATGGCACGTCGTTTTATAACCAATATCGAATTCGAAACGACAAAAATCCGGCAATCTTTTCATGTTTTTACGGTCGGAAAAGAGCTGTAAGTGGACCGTCTTTTAATTCTGTTTTAACGAGTTTAAAAGAAACACTCGGAAATCTTTTCATGTTTTAGGAGTCAGAAAAGAGCTTAAAGATGACTCTACATGTTTTTTTGTCGAAAATGTTAGATTTCGCCTTAATAATCCTTTATTCTGCACAAAAACACGAACATTACTCATACCTGTTTGAAATGGATAAAAGCGTCGCAAAATACCTTTCCAAAGTGAAACATAAACAAATTTACGATTTATTTACTCAAAAAACTTATAAAAAGGGCCTTTGTCGATTCATTTTTACCATTTGAGTTTGGGTGAGAAAATAGTGCTTTTGCTTAGAAAACGTTCCATGAAGATTGTGGAAAATTCAACCGTCGGAATCGAGCGCCGTCTTCTCCAGGTAATCCACATCATCCTACTCTTCATTTTCAACCGTTTATATTTTTGTTTTAGTCCTTCATTTCATTTTTTGGGAGGGTTTTTAGGCGAAAAACCCACGCACGAGGGTCCGCAGGTTTACCATTGCGGACCCGCGGACCTCGACTTTTTTTCCATTGGGAAAAAGCTCGGGGTCCGCACCTTCCGTGTAGACAAAGTGCGGACCCACGCACTGTGTCTAACTCAGAGGGTGCGTACCCCTCCGCAAGGGTTTTGAACCCAAAGATTCTAAAAAATGGACCAATAAAAATATTTTCTAGCAATTTAATTAATCTTTATACTTGATGCAGAGAGTACTCATGCTAGATTGGCGTGAACGAGAGCATGAGGACGTGGATGTTGCCGCATGGAATCATCAGCCTTCACTTGATTCTTTGAGGGCGTGCGGATTGTACAAATTCTGGACCATTCCTGGCATGAGGGCTCAGGTGGATTTCTTACAGTGGCTGGTTAACAGATGGAGCATACAGGACCAGTGCTTTTTCATTAGCGGCCACCAGCTCGAAATCGAGCTGGCGGACATTTATTTCTTGACTGGTTTGCCTAAGAGAGGCGAAGACTTGACTCTGCACGGGACTAGGCCAGGTGGCCAGTCTGTCGATAGCCTCCGGCTAGAGTACTGCAAAAGCCAGGCTAGAGACAAAGGGATAGACATAAAGACCATATCCCCTCCTGAACTCATGGTGATTGCATTTACTGTCACCAGACTTTGCGGAGTTGTCGCATTACATATTGCCACCGGATCCCAGATGCGTATGGCAGTTGATTGCTTTCGAGGCACCATCTTCAACTGGTGCAATGCTGTGCTGGCCAATGTGAAAGGCCAACTGACCAGGGCCAAGAGCGGACGACTAAAGACTTTTGGTTATGGGGCTTTGGTCGTGAGTTTTGGCCTGGAGAGGGTTCCTATGCTGATCCCACAGCACCTTACTGTTGGAGCTGGGCTTCCTCGAGAGCCCAAACTGATGCGATGGGTTGCGGTCATGGCCCGTCACCCGGACGAGAGGACAGAGGTTGCTCGGTTCAAACCTGAGTATTTCCAATGGTTGGAAAACCAGGTCTTTTCCATTCAGGACTTCCGTTACGCTGGGATAGATTTTCGTGGTGACCCAGACATGGCTTTTCCACCAGGAGAGCAGTGGGACGAGTCAGGTAAAATCCTTTTCAACTTTTTCCTATTTTAATTTTAATTTTTATTTTTCCATCATCTCAAAACTGATAGTAAAAATTTCAAATGTAGATGTGGGTCCACAGAGACCAGCCGCTCTCCGGCCTTTTGAGAGGAGGCAACCAGTTGCACCCGCGCCAGCCCCACAGGACGAATCAGCAGAGGTTTTAGCCGAGTTGGAGGGTCATCTCGAGCGCTTGACAAGAGATATTCCTGAGACCACTATAGACGACATTCCTCGTCGACTTCAGCGCTACGTGATTGGAGTCCCAGGACCTTTTAGGAGGTTCCTTTGCAAGGTGGCCCGTGCAGTGGTTTCTTATAGAGATCATCACCAGTGATAGGATGATCGCCTATTGTGGGCACATGTGACATTTTGTTTTTTGTACTTATCATTTTTGCCGATCATAAGGTGTTTTTCAACCTATGATCGAGGACGATGTATTTTTTGACACACTCCTATATATATATCACTATTACCGGCTTATCTTGTAAATCATGTTATGGAATGGTTTTAAATTTACATGTATGATTATTGCAAATGTCTATTTAACATTCGAGAAGCAATTGCATCTGCTAATGTATCTAAAGACCTTGGAATATGCTGATATTCAATGTAATCAAACTCATGTTCCAAGAGACGCACTCTCAAAAATAATCTTAATAACACTGGATTTCTACTGGCATACACTCTATTAAGCTGTAATACAACGAGTTTAGTATCTAACCTCACTATCAAACTCCGAATCCCAAATGAAATAGATTCGGACAATAACTCAATCACTGCACTATACTCTGCAATGTTGTTTTTTGTTTGACCGAGGCTTACCCCATGCATAGAAACTAACTCGTCAGAGGGTGAATAGATAACCCAAGTTGCGGAAGAGATGTTCCGTGTATTACGACAAGCACCATCAGCAAATCCAATGTATGTTTGGAGAGGCATCGACATCTGCAATATCAAGAGTAAAACCAAGATAAGCAGAAATAATGACGGAAAAACACTCTCTAAGCTAAGCACACTTTTTAAACTAAAACACACTAGCTAGAAAGAAAAACTAACCTAACTAACAAATCTCCATACCCATTCTTTTAAGCATAATACCGCTTCAGGTAAAGACCATTTCTGGGTTTACCCAAAGAGTCCCCATCAAAGTCTACCAATTCATAAACCCCTTTGGCTAGCTTTCGCTTGACAACATCGGGACCATGCCACATAGGAACGAATTTTCCAGCGCCTAATTTATCATTAGCTTGATCATAAACTAAGACTAGATCCCCTTCCGAAAAATTTCGAGGGGTCACATTTCGATCATACTGAGCTTTCATTTGTTTTGCGTGAGCCTCGATTGCCAATGCAGCATCACATCGATTCTCATCTAATTGAGCCAAGTATAAAAAATGCTTTTCCTCTTCGGAAGTGGCTGGAAGTAACTCGATGGCCATTTGTAGTGATGGGATTTCGCGTTCAATGGGTAACACGACTTCCAAACCATAGACTAGTTGGAAGGGAGTGAACCCTGTTGATGTTTTTACTGAGGTTCGGTACGCCCAAAGTGCTGAAAATAGCATGTTGTGCCGATTCGACCGATGAATCCCAATGATTCGTCGGATCATGATAACTAAAACTTTGTTGATGGATTCAACCAGACCATTCGCTTGTGGATAATAAGGGGTTGAACTATCGTGACATAAACCAAGCTGGCCTGTAAGTTCTGTCATCATAACGTTTCGAAAATGACACCCATGATCAGTGATTATCGCTTGTGGGACACCAAACCTAGCAATTATATGATTGAACACGAAAATTGCAGCTGTTTTACCGTCTGCCTCGAATGTAGGCATCGCCTCGGCCCACTTAGTAAAATAATCTACCGCAAGGATGATATACGCATGCCCCATGGCCGAGTGAGGGTTACATGTAATAAAATCGATACCCCATTTGGCAAAAGGACCAACGGCAATTATAGGGTGGAGAGGAGCAGGTGGAGCGTGCATCTTACGATCACAAATCTGGCAGTTGTGGCATTTTCGGACCGCCGTAATACAATCTTTAAACAAGGGCGGCCAGAAATAGCCAGCGTGCAATATCTTTTGGGCTGTGGCATACCCAGACATATGACCGCCACATGCTCTAGAGTGACAGTCATTTAGAACCCTTTCAGCCTCTTCGTGAGTTAAGCAACGTCAAAAAATAGAGTCCGCCCCACGGCGATAAAAAGTATCTCCAATAATTTTGAATTGTTGGGACTGGAATCGAATTTTCCGACGTTCCGACCTTGAAATTTCTGGCCAAAAGGATTGGGTCTGGAGATAGACGATGATATCCCCATACCACGGATCTAAAGTGCTGATTAGAAACAAAGATTCTTCCGCGATGGGCTCCTCTGCCACAGTTTCCGTGTCAGCACGCGGGAAGTCACACATTAACTCCGCAAAAACTAAAGATTTCTTAGACTTAGATTTCTCAAACTCCAAGTCGAACTCCTGCAGGATAACGATCCATTTAGATTACTTGCCCCCTAGCAATTGTTTGGTCAAAATGTAGATCATAGGGTTGCAATCCGAAATTACTATAGTTTTACGTAGTAAAATGTAGTGACGAAAACGTTGGACAGCTTGAATGGCTGCCAATGCCACTTTCTCCACATGTGAGTATTTTAACTCAGTTGGATTTAACGTTCGACTAAGGTAATATATCACATGTTCCGTTCCGAATTCATCTTCCTGAACTAAGACCATTCCAATGGTGGAATGGGAGGCGGCGAGATACAAGAAGTAATCCTGGTTGTAGTTGGGAGGATGCAACAACGGTGCATGGGTCAACGCGTGTTTGAGTGCATCAAAAGATTTCTGAGCTATCTCATCCCAAGAGAATTGAGTGTTTTTCTTCAACAACTGGGTAAAACCCTTTGTAACCTCGGCGTAGTTATGAATGAATCGTCGTAAAAAGTTTGCTTTCCCCTGCAAACTTTGGAGTTGGCGAAGACTCGAAGGAGGAGGCAATTTGATGATAGCTTCGACCTTTGAGGGATCAACATGAATGCCAGCTTTCGAAACTACAAATCCCAGCAATCGACCCGTTTCTATACAGAAGACACATTTGTTTGGGTTCAACCGAATACGATAATGCTTACACCTCATAAATATTGTTTGTAAATGGACGAGGTGATCAGCTCGATGTAATGAATGAGCAAGAAAATCATCGAGATACGGTTGCACAATGTGTTTGATGTCATGAAACGCATAGGACATCACCCTTTGAAAAGTTGCTCCTACATTCTTAAGCCCAAAAGGCAATTTGCAATAAGAAAATGTCCGCCATGGACAAATGAAAGCCGTTTTTGGTTGATCGGCAGGTAGAATGTTGATTTGATTGTCCATAAAGGAAAATATTTCGCTGCCGACACAATCATCAATGATTTGATCGATATAGGGAGTTGGGTAATTGTCCTTTGGACAGGCTCGATTAATGTCCCTATAGTCGATGCATATTCTTATTGTTCCCTATTTTTTGTTAACCGGAACAATATTCGATACCCAATCCGTTAGCAGGATCGAATAAATGAAACCTGCTTTCAACAGTTTTTCAACTTCTGCTTTAATTGCAGCAGCATTTCGCGGGTGAATCTGATGCAAACGTTGCCGGACGGGTTTAGCGTCCGGGTAAGTCTTGATCTCATGAACAACAATCGCGGGATCAATTCCTGGCATTTCCTCATAGGACCAGGCAAACACGTTGTGAAATTTTTGAAATAGGGACTTATATAATTGAATTTCGTCATCTGTACATGAGGCACCTATATGAATGTTTTCAACAATTCCGGGCTTAACCGAAATGTCAATAGGAAGAGTTCGAGAGATGTTTCCCAAATTTAACTCTGAATCGGGATGTTTCATTGGATTCTGAGGTTCCTTGACATATTCAGTTGTAAAAATTGATGAGAAATCATTTTCAAAACGATCATCCTCAGGTAAAAATGAAGATCGGTGATGGAGATCTTCCCATGGTAAATCCTCTACACATAGGATTTCACGAATTTTCTCATCAGAGTGAACAAGTTCAGAAAACGTAGTTAAATCCGAGGTTGATGTGAAAAGTGATTCCTCGCGGAGCACATTCATTAAGTCATTTTCGGTTGAACACGAGTCGGCAAAAGACTGCACGGCTTCATAGGCAATTTCATATGGACTCAAAGGCATGGAATTACCAAATGAGTCTATCTCAGATTCAGAAGGAACGATCCAAGGATCGTCATAAAAAATTGTGTCTGATGTAATCATATGAATTGTTGCAAATGAAGATGATGCATTGATTGGAGGAAAAGGAAAAGTTCCTAGTAAACCGACATCTTTAACTAATCCTACTCCAACATCCTTATATGGGATAGTCGTTTTACCAACATGCTGAATACTCTCCGAAGAGGCTGGGTCGAATGAAAAGTAAGCCAGCTGGTCTATTGTTACGATCTTTCCATTATGTGGAAACTTTATTACTCGAAAGACCGATGAAACGACCGCTGTCATAGCGTAAGACCAACTTCGACCTAAGAGAAGGTTGTAATCTAGAGGGGCATCAACCACCTCCACATCTAGACTAACAGTTTTTCCTTCAACCCCTATAGGCAAACCCTGTAGAATGCCGAAAGGATGAAACCCACGGCCATCAAAGGCCTTAAGAATTGTCGGGGATTGATTTAGTGAAGGAGAGCCAAGCGATCTCCAACACTGTATTGACGTAAAACATGTTGAGGCTCCTTCATCAATTACAGTCCGATGAATAGGCCTGTTTTTTACTATCACTGGGATCTGGAAAGCCATTTGATGAGGGAGACGCGGTGTACTATTTTCTAGATCGAAAATTATTAGGTTCGGGTCCTGAAAGTCAACAGCTCCTATAGCCGACAAAAGTAATTTACGGTGTGCTGGAAATGATTGGAGCACTTCCAAAGCCGACATTGCTGAGGGTGAAACAACCAAATCCTCAAAAATGTTATAGTTCTGAGCCGCTCTCGCATGTGGATTGAAAGCTGACTTTTGAAGTATACCCTTAGCGGGCGGTTTGATTACCAAGTCCGGATTAGGTTTCTCGATCTGTAGTGGATCGGAACCGGGAGCTGAGGTTGATGGATTAGAATGAGAAGATTCTACTTCTTTGCCATCAACAGGACTTTTACTGCCATAATCTTGCGATCGAGTCGCAATCCTTACATGGGACATCATTAATATGGGTTCTTCATTGGCACTCGAGGAATAACCTATCATCTTGCTGTCTTGACTTGGAAATGGATCCTTCAAAATAGCAGGAGTTTGGGAACCTTTGACGATCTTTGCAACCTCTGCATGATGAGGGCAGTCTCTTGTAAAATGTTCTTCGTCACAAATGAGACAAGGATAATGAGGTTTGTGCTTTTCATCATTGGATTCCACCTTTTCAGGTTTCTCCTTTGAACTTTTGTCCGTTTTATTCTTCTTCTTTCCTTTCTTCTTCCCACCGGATTTTGATTTAGCCGTAGATGACTCTACAACGTGAATATCGGCGGAAACCTCTGCAGAAGAATCTCTTGTCGGGGAATCAGGAAAGGTTATGATAGGAGAATAATTCTTGGAAGACTTCTTCTTACTTTTAGTGTTAACCGTACCAATCATACCATCAGCGGCATGCGATCCCGAAGGAGCTGCAGTGATTTGATTTGACTTGGGAAGATTGGGGATCTTTTCGTGTAACGTACCTGACTGAGTATAGACCAAGTCAAGGTACTGTGCTTGAGTAATCACTTGCTCCTCAATAACAACTCCGGCTTTAGCAACATCTTCAGTGATCCTTGGCAACAAAGATTTTACAAACCACTCAGCCAAGATTTGATTCGGAATAAATACCTTCACTAAACGTCGTCGACGTCTCCACTCATGAATATGATCTAAAATGTACGTGGATGTCGATTGTTTTAGCGAAGTTAACAATTCTGTGCCATTGTCATATCGGACTGGCAACTGGAAATGAGTTAAAAACGAGGTAGCTAACTGACTAAAATTATAAAAAGTTCCTCGCGGTAACTCAATGTACCACTTGGCCACGAGACCAATTAGAGTGTGCTGGAAAAGTCTAAGACGGATCGAATCATCGGTGATGGAGTTAGACGCACACCAGAGGTGGTAAGTCATCACATGGTTTGACGGGTCCTCTCCAGATTTACCTTCGAACTTGGGAATGTCACTGGGAAACTTATTCGGCATTGGCGGCCAAAACGGAAGATAATTAATCGGATCGTTCGTTAGGCGCGAAAATTCAGGTAAGTCCAAAGTTGCGATAAACAGTAACTGCCGATTAGGATCCCTAAAACTCTGGGTCATGAGACCAGCCCCACGAGGAGGATATCCTGGATAACTAGGAATAGGAATCACGTTCGGGATATTGTATCCTCCTAGAAAACCAGGATTAACCGGACCGTACTGGGGTTGTTGAGGTTGTTGAGAAGTGTACCCAGGATACGGTTGATACTGATAAATTGGCTGCTGGATAGCAGGACTGAATTGGTACTGTCCCTGGTACGGTTGATAGGTGAATTGTGGTTGACTTGTGACAACCGTACCTAAACCAGGTTGTCCTACATGCATCTGAACCGTAGTTTGAATCGTGGATCCAGACGATGGTAAAGATGTTTGAGGAGTAGATACAGGAACAATAGAAACCGGAGCTGTCGATACTCCAGAAGTAGGTGGGGTGGATTGAACAGATGTTGCGGCAGTTGCAGCAGTCGTTTGAGATGGAGTACGAGGCGCAGTAGGCCCAGACTGAGAAATTACCGAAGATACAGAAGTTTGAATGTTAGACTGGACTAGTTGCTAGGTTGTACCAGAAACTAAGGGTTTTCCAGTTTGAGATGACAACTGTACACTTGGCTGCAACACCTGTTGGGTTTGCAATGGATCCCACACTATGTTCATTCCGGGGTATTGACCCATAACAGGCTGAGAATATTGAGGACCATAGTCGGGTTGAGGGTAGGATTGATAATTGAAAGGTACATTTCCGGTTCCTTGAACATAAGATTGACCTTGGGGTGGTTGGAAACCTTGTTTCGAGTACTGACCTTGGGGTAGATACCCTTGAGGCACGTACTGATACTGGGGTTGACCTTGAGGTATAAATTGATATTGGAGTTGACCTTGGGGTACATATTGAGTCTGGGGTTGACCTTGAGGCACGTACCGTACCGTAGGTATGTATTGTCCTTGATGTTGTCCCCCAGATGCAAATTGTGTACCTTGAGGTTGCCCCCCAGGCGTTAATTGAGGCTGCCCCCCAGGCGATAACTGGCCACCTTGAGGTTGAGAATTGGGAATAGAACCTGACATTATAAGAATGTCTTCTACGCTCAACGGCTTTGTACCATTGCTTCCAGTTAATAACCCTTGTTCAATGGGTTGAGGAGATGCTCCCGAAAAAGTTCCAGAAAGTGACTGATACCCAGAGGGAACATTAGGACCGCCGTACAAAAAAGATTCAGGCGATTGAGTAAACATGGACGACTTACCTGACATATTTACCGGAGTATAAAAACCTCTAGGATGATAAGGAGCACGATGTGGTGAAAAACTTAACCCTGGGTTTTCCAAATAATTAGTCAAAGAAAGATACCAAGTAGTACTCCTAGGTGGACTATAAAAAATTGATTCACGCTCCCTTAGATCAAGAACAGGTTGATTTTCAGGGATAGGGATGCCTACTTCTTCTTCCGGAGCAAGTTCTTCAATAGCAATAAGTCCAGAAGCAAGATCTTGGGTAATTACTCTTTCTACCCTAGGTGAATCAGGACCACTAGAAGTTGGAGAGACAAACCCCGATGTTGGAGTAACAGGTTCAGATATCTCAGGTTCTTCACCTATATCACCAGTAGATGAAAAGCTACCAGCATGTTCGGAAACTGAAATTGATTGCGGATCGTAACCTGTTACTAAAGTTTGGTAATCAGGATGTACAACCAATGAAGACTCTCCTTCTTCAGGTGACCCAACTTTACTACCACTAGGAGTTACGAGGACTTTCAAGCCTTCAAGCTGGCTCAAGACTTCTTCAGGAGGTTGGCCCCGAAGTCTACGTGACTTCCTCAATAAATCAGCCACGGTTACAAACTCAGGAGACTGGGCCCGAAGTCTACAGGACTGTCTTGGTAATTCAGCCACAGTTAAAAACTTTTAACTACTTCACACGCAAACAAAGTAAAATCTCAATGAAAAACACCTAAAGCCTCTAAAGAACCAAAAAAATTTGAATCACACGCCTAAAGAATCTAGAGATCAAACACACACAAACAGTAACTTTCCAGACCGAAAACACTAGTTGGTGATGAAATCCAACGTCGCAGAATTCAGTACAGAAATGGCGGTTGGAACAGTTACCCCAGCAACCTGCTTAATGAATAGACTGGACCAGGTTCCTCCACTTAACCATCTCGAGTGAAGTGAACCCCCCAGAAAATCCAAGTGAGTCTAGCCGACGTCTGCTCCAGGTACAGTGGGATCTTCCCACCGCTGTCACCTCAAGAAGAATCCTAAAGAATATGGCCACAAAGGTTACCAACTGAGACAAATACACCTGGGGGAACAGTCTATGATCCGATACGCACGCAAGGGCAGAGTAGCAAGCTCAATCCCCTTGAAGTCTCCTTGACATAATCCAAGGTTTACCAACAAGTGACCCCAGGCTCCTCGACAATGGTTAATCCAAGGTTTACCGTTTTTAATACGTGAATATCTGGCGTCGTTCCCAATGAGGAAGGATTGATTCCCACATTGGTTCGGACACGATCTCGTGCTTCTCCTTTAAGAGGAGCTTTCCCAGAGCATAAATGCAACAATTGGATTTATTCCTACCACAAGATACAGCTACTTGTTTGTTTTTACTGTCTTGGAGAGTTAATTACTCTCCTACTCCAAGACACTAGCCTAAGCTAAGTTGGTGTATCAGAGCCCTAGAAATAAAATGTTACTAGGTGAATTTTACTTTAAGCGTTAATTTTAGTGGTTGTTGTTTAAGTCAAGAGGTGGCGGAGATGAAACTCGTGGTGTAAAGACTCGACTCGAAATCACTAAAAAGATGCACCTAAGATGATTTAAACAATCTTTTCTCTTCGATGAATTTCTAAACTAAGAAAGAGTTTAAGAATGCAAATACTTTGTAAACACAAATCTTTCTCAATTAAACAAATTTAAAGAAGAGATTTTTCCTTTCCAAAGCACTCAAAACAGACAACTAGTTATTTCACAAAAATTTCCCTTTTCTTTTCAAAGCACTCAACCACTACAAAAACAAACTTTTTCCAAAAGATATTTTTTTATATTTTGTAAATACAACACTCAAAACTAATGAAAATGACTAACTTTGAGAGCTACCAACTATAAAAAGCTACTTGAAGTCAAAGCCTACTAAAAGTCTTTTTGAGGATGTTTTACTTAGCTAAATGTGAGCTAAGGACTAATTTATGCAGAATCACAATTAGTCAAAAAACAAAACAACCAATCTTTCGTTTTCTTTTTTAAAAATGAAAATTCCAAACTTTCAAATACAAGTTTTTTCGAAATTTTGAAATGAGAAAACACAAAGCGGATTCCTCAACAAGGGGAGATTTCATAAATGGTCAGACTCATAAGAAGACTGGTAGACACCAAGGTAATCTGAGGTCTCTACAGCTTTTAAGCTCAGAGCCACTACACAACCAAAAACAAAAAACAAACCCAACAAGCAAAACTCCTAGGAATTCCACCTAAAACCCTAACACTAATGAAATTAAACCAAGGAAAGTTTTTGACAGGGAACAAGTAGGTCTGGGCAATGGCTAAAACCTATAAACAAATTCTAAACTGATAAAAAAGAGAAAAATTTAAAATTTCTCAAATTTTTGATAGGGTACGCAGGCAGCCTGTTTACACAGGTGTGTTCACGCTCTGTGTACAAAGAAAAAGTGCGTACAGGTATGCACTGTGCTTAACTCAGAGGGTGCGTACCTCTCCCAAAACTATGAAAAATAAAAACTGACTCAAAATTAACTAAATTCACCCAATCCCACAATCATCAAGTCAAAAACAGAAACAGAAAATACAGTTTCTCAGGTCAAAGTATAAACAAGGAAAACAATCAAGTCCCCAGCGGAGTCGCCATTTTGTCACACGGAATGAGTCGATCTTGCGGACAAGATAGACCTTCCTAGAATCTAAAGAAGACCTAATGACAAGCAAACCAACCAGACACTATCTTTCTCTAAATATGCTTTAATAAACAATAGCAAACAAGTGTTTTTAGGGCCTACCTTTGGTCCAACGCAAGCTTGTGGATGCCCTCGCTCCTTTGATCCAAATGAGCTCCTTTTCGCGAATCTGCAAACAAAAACAAGGCAAACAAATTAAATAGCACCTGAAAAACCAATTGCATAAAACATATTTAACATGAAAGTCAAGGAGTCCATGAAACAAATAACATAAGATACTTGTTGAGAAAAATGAGTTTGATTGTATTAATTCAAAAGAAGAAGAACTTTACAACCTTCGCCTTGACGCTGTACAAGCTCCTCCCAGGGTCCAACAAGAAGTCTCCTTTACTTTGACAAGTTTCACTCACTCCCCAATGAAGCCAAAAAGGTATGTGATCTCTCCTCTTAAGCTCAACTAGGAAGTCTTAATTTCACCAGTATTTACCCTCAAAATGTTCAGCTTCTAACCTCTCTAGTCCTCACCCCAATGCCTGTATTTATAGTGAAATGGAGGGAAGTTACTAGGTCATCCTTCAAAGGGATAAATCCCTCCTTCAAAGGGATAGCTCCTTTAGTCAAGGGATTAGCTCCTTCTCTTTTGGGATGCATGAACCACCTCAGAGCGAACAATCCACGTCAAAATTCCTTCTAGAAAACTCTAGAATTAACCCAAAGTGAGTTTTTTAAGATAAAACTTGCGCCTTTTGACTTTCACAAGGGTCTGCACCTACACCGTTAGGGACAAAGCGGGTAGGTACGCAGCTTTTGTACACAGAAGGTGCGGCACCGCAGGTGACCATGAGAGAAAGTGCGGAACCAGAGTTACATTGATTTTTAATGTCTTTCTCCCATTTCCAAAGCTTGATTTGAAGAGCTGAGGTCTTAGACTTGCTTAGGAGGATAGTACAAGTGATGATAGACCCATACTGACTGTAAATAATCATAGTGACGATATTTTTGTGTAACAGCGATGACCCCATCCTGCAGCTGGTACAGTATTTCGTGTAGCAGGGCAGCCAAGTTCAACCCGACGCCTGTCATGCTGCTCATCACAGCCCGGTCATCCTCGCTTGCTGTTGCTAACGTGCCTTCGAGCAAAATGAAGGTGTTACCCATGCGGGCACACAACGGCTGTTCAGCCACATCGGTTCCTGCTACGACATGCTAGGCCAATGTGCCTGTTTGGGGGTGTTATAGATGTAAACCCTGTAGCTACGCACTGAGTGCCCCCAACACAGTGCTCTGCTCCAACTGCAATCCTTGGAGCTTGTCCTCTGCGAATTCCCGAATCTTTTTGTTGATATCTACTAGATCACCTTTTTTAAGCATGATCAGGTCGACAGACGTCTTTGTGGCTCTCCCTTTCTTCCTGGGGGATGTTTTCTCTCGGTCACACAGTCGCTTGAGTTGTGTTGATGTTGTGCTGGGTCCACGTGGTCCTCCTCCCTCTACGTTTCCCCAATCTGCTGCCCCGAGTACCTCTCCTGGGCTTCCTCAACCTCTCTAGTTGGCACGGTTGTAGTCTCTGTCGTTTGTGTTGCTGTTGCTGCATCAGATGCCCTTTTCCATGTGGCTGCTTCTTGTTCCTGGCGCTTCCTCTCAGCCAGTTGCGTAAGGCGTAGCTTGGTGTCCTTCTTTCGTTGCTGCGCTGCGATCTTCTCCATTTTCGCCAAGTCCGGGGAGTGCCACTTGGGAGGCCATGACTCCATCACTGCGAAGATCACATCATCTGTTTGTTGGAAATAATACTGAGAAGGGGGTGGTGAATCGATATTATTAAGTCAATAAAACTTTTTCATTTCCATACTCTGATTCATATATGCTGCTTCAGTTAAGAATACCCGTGTATATTCAGTAAACTTATGATTCAGTTAATTGATCTTCAATGAGTACATTAGAACATTATTAACCATATTAATAGTAAACAGGTGCAGTAAAATAGAACAGATCATCACACATAAGCCACACACATGAACACCATGATATAAGGTGGAAACCCAATGTGGGAGAAAACCACCTGCTGCAAGTCATCTCAATCTTCTTCTTAATAAGAAAATCCTTTTACAAAAGTTATATACTAGTGCAGTCCTTTACCAGTATGCAGGCTACTACCTGCAGAGAGCTTCAACCATCTCTCATTCTTCAGTCTCTCCTAGAAGGGAGCTACAACCCCCATAGTTCTTGTACTAGGCGATCCATTTACTAGTACGTAGGCTGCTACCTGCTACAATGCTCCAAAGTCTTCAACTGCTACTGGAAGGGAGCTACCACCCCCTTAGCTCTTGTACTAGCTAAGATACTAGTACGTAGGCACCAGCCTACAATCTTCTCTCCTCCAGGTACCACGTTTCATACATTTTCATACTAGACCCATTAATATCATTGAAGCACCTAATCAATCAATCTTTTGAATCACCCAAAGACCAGATCAATACATATACAACGATAATATGTGTGTTAGCAACCCGATCTAGTCCATTAGATCACATAAATATGAGTCATCATGATCCTGATCCATTACTAGATCTCATCCATCAACACAATCAATCAAACTGAATATGTAGAATACTGACACCATTAAACAGTCTTCAGAACACATCAACAACCTGAACCACTTGTAACTTTAAACATCATAGCTCAAATGGTATACGCTACTACAATGAACCAAACCTGCGTACATACGCACTTTCACCAAAGCCAACCCATGTACATATCTATAAATATTCAATCATGACTTGCAACGATTTCAAACATAAGTTATACCCAGTTCAGATCATTACAAGCATTAGTAGACAGATCTAGAATAAGCATAATCAACTATATAGAGATAATTCATTTCAAACCATTTGATCCTGATCTATCCTTAGATCTTGTTCTCCATCAATCGGTGAGATCCCTCTTTAGCTCAGATCCATATCTGCACCATAACCCAATCACAATATTCCAGATCTAGCACTTTATCAGATATTCAATAATTCAAATGATGCTTTGCCAAATGATCTCCTTCCTCTTTTATAGTCTTAGGCATTTCACAATACCACGGTCCAAAACCATAATAACACAATACCACGAACCCACTACTTGGGATCAACACTTTTGAATGCAATACCATGGATCAAAACCATAGGATCAAAAACTGTCGGACTAATACCATGAACCAACCATGAAAGTGCGTGAGATCAACACTTTTGGATGCAATACCACGGACAAAAACCATAGGATCAAAAACTGTCGGACTAATACCATGAACCAATCATGAAAGTGCGTTAACTTTTCTCTTGCATGAAGGGAACTTTTCTCTGCATGAAAGTGCATGAACTTTTCTCTACATGAAAGAAACTTTTCTCTGCATGAAAGTGCGTGAACTTTTCTCTACATGAAAGAAACTTTTCTCTGCATGAAAGTGCGTGAACTTTTCTCTACATGAAAGAAACTTTTATCTTCATGAAAGTGCGTGAACTTTTCTCTACATGAAAGAACCTTTTATCTTCATGAAAGTGCGTGAACTTTTCTCTACATGAAAGAAAATTTTATCTTCATGAAAGTGCGTGAACTTTTCTCTACATGAAAGAAACTTTTATCTTCATGAAAGTGCGTGAACTTTGAAAATAACTTTGCTGCACTATAATTTATCATCTGTGTGATTTTCCATCAAGGACAACACTTGTCTCGTAATGCCAACAATCTCCCCCTTTGGACTTGATGGCAAAGTTAACTTGTCATACTGAGAACTGTCATTTGATTCCTTTGAGTTGTCCATCATCCCATGCACTCTATCACATCTGATATCTCTTCCGTAGATTCATCTAGATATATATAAGTGAGTTGATCTTCTACGAGTTGGTTGCCATCAAGTACAACACATGCATCATAATGTCAACAATATCCCCCTTTGGACTTGATGGCAACAATACCAAATCACTCTCCCCCTTTGACATCAAGGGCAAAGGGTGGACCAAGATATTCTCTTCCTTTGCTGTCCATACTCCCCCTGAGTACCTGCTGAAGTCTCTTAATGAGGTCCCCCTTTGTATATGCCATGGTGCACCAATCTATCCATGCTCTTTCTGAGAACATGTTGAAATCTCTGCTCTGCTGAAATATGCTTGTTCATGCTCCCCCTGACTGTAAGAAAGGTCTGAAAAAAGATGTTCTACAAGAAGAACATGACTCTATACATCATAAATGACCTTCCTGTCACCAAAGACTCATACATACATCTATCTCCCATCACAATGGTGATATACCAAAAGTTTACGTATGATAACATAAGCGAATGACCTTCCTATCACCAAAGACTCATATGTACATCTATCTCCCATCACAATGGTGATATACATATGATAACATAAGAGAATAACATCATTCAATCCACGCATAGTGGGGAAACCAACATAGGCCATTACATGACCTGAAGAGATCTCATCAATTGACTACAATAGATAGAGACACACTATTACATCATGAGTCTTGATATGACCTTTACATCGAATGATATATATGACATTTATAACAGAGACCAAACATCATGCTAAACATCAGCAACAACACTGTATGATATGCTCCATAGCATCTGTCAACAGAAACTAGACCAGAAACTTGTATTAGTGCATGAATCATCAAGGTATATCCGTATCAACTCACCCTTTTGAACAGAATTCTGTATATGCAGAATCATTCTATCATATGTGAGAAACACCATAGCCATCCAGATCTGCATGGATAAAGTATCATCAATTGGGAATATCTGCATCAATCGACATATGTACGAAACAACCTATCATCATATAGGTAAGAAATCATCATCATCATGTCTCCAACAATGCAACGTTGAATAATCATCCATGTATCTAGCCAACAATCCTCATCCATATGTGTGCCAAGAACAATAGGAATCCTGCATCATAATTGTAATATATGATCTTTATGCATATGACGAAAACAGCATATGAGTGACTCATCATCAAGTAAAGAAGATGTGAATTCAAGCTATGTACTTCTCCTTATCCTTATGAAAATCACCATGCAAGCACCATTAAAGAATCAACCACAAATCTAATCTATGTATCAACTATGTAACCCCAAGAATCATCTGAATAACTCATAACCATATCATAGAAATATGAATCATTTATCCATATAAGCATCATCACCAAGGACTATTAACCATAATGCCAACAATGCATTAAAAGCATATACTCCCCCTAAACCTGTGCCATCTTGTTTACTGTCAGATCTGATCATGCATATCAGCAAGAAGTATCAAGACATCATCATTATCAAGTTAGAAACAAAAACACTTCTAACCATTAAGTCATTTCCACACATCATCAGCAAATTGTGACCATTATCAAACAACGCAAATAATAAATCGAATCATAACTGATCCTTTTCCTGAACCTGTCCCTACTGCCTTTTCTCAAAAAATCATATACACGACTATGCCATAACCAACTTGCATATATATGTGACTTCTCTTTAAGAAACTTGCGTATGAGAGTTAGGACACTAAAGTTTTACACTTCTAGCTCCCTCTGATTCTGTTATATCTGTATGTTGTGCTGTGCCACCTCTTTCTGACTATACTTCTTTCTTCTTCCACATCTTCAAGTGTGATGATGATGTTTTCTCCTTTTGGTATGGTGCCCATACTTTGTTCCTGCATTCCTTAGCTATATGTCCAAGCTTGTGACATGTGTAACATCTTACATGTCTCACATTTCTTCTATAGGAATCAACAGATCTGTGACCAAACATATTGCAAGCAAAGCAATATCCATTAAAGTACCTTGAATGTGATGATCTTTCTGCATGATGGTCTTGAAACCTTCTTCGTCTACATCTGGCTGCAACATGTCCAAGATTATGACATACATAACATTCAACATTATTCATAGGAGGAGTAAAAGATTTTCTTTGAAGAATTTCTTTCCTTGGTTGATGATGCGATTGACCTTTCATCTCCTTGTTGAGCATTTCAGATTTTGCAGTCGAGTCCCTTGTCTTACTTTGTGAACTAGATTCACCTTCAATAGATTCATGAAAACCAAGACCAGTTTTGATAGCAGGAGACCTTTGACTATTAAGAATATCATCCAAGACTTTAGCACTATCTTGAAATCGTAACAGTTTATCCTTTTCTTCTAATTTATCTTTTAGAATATTTACCTCAACTTGATGTTGCTCTTCCTTTTCAAGGTACTTCTTCTTCACGTTTTCTTCAGCATTTCTTTCTTCTTCCAACTGACGTCTTAGTTCAAGAACTTCATTTTCATGAGCTTGGAGTAGTTCTTTATTCTGCTTCTTTGATTCTTCAAGATCTTCTTTTAGCGAGCGGATCGTGGTTTCAAGACTTTCATAGTAACTAGATCTATCTCTGAGTTTCTTGATGGTTGTGCTTCTTTCATTGACTTCATCTCTTAGTGATGTTACTTCATCCTGCAACTTTTGATATTTGTCCTTGAATAACTTCCTTACCTTGTTTCCTTCCTCTAGTTGAGCTTTTAGTTTGGCAACTTCTTCTTTGAAGACACATTCCCTTTTGTTCAATAGATCTTGTTGATCTCTAATTTTGTCTGTAAGCCTTTTAAATTCTGCCTCTATTTGATATCTTTCTTGCTCACCCATACTATGACTTTCATATTTTCCAAATGGATAGATAGCTGGAACATCGGAGGATAACAAATTCATACCTGATAGTTCATTTACATTCTGAAATGATTCTGAATCTGAAGTGCTTCTTCCACATAATCCCCAATCGATTCTCCCACTGTCATAGTTCTTCTGAGATGTCTTCTTCTGCTTAGGCGTTTTCTTCTTAAGCTTCTTTCCCATTGTTCCATGGATCTCCTTCAAGTGATCAAGGTTCTACAAAATGACCTGCTCTGATACCAATTGTTGAAAAGAATACTAAGAAGGGGGGGGGTGAATCAGTATTATTAAGTCAATAAAACTTTTTCATTTCCATACTCTGATTCATATATGCTGCTTCAGTTAAGAATACCCGCGTATATTCAGTAAACTTATGATTCAGTTAATTGATCTTCAATGAGTGCATTAAAACATTATTAACCATATTAAAAGTAAACAGGTGCAGTAAATTAGAACAGATCATCACATAAGCCACACACATGAACACCATGATATAAGGTGGAAACTCAATGTGGGAGAAAACCACCTGCTGCAAGTCATCTCAATCTTCTTCTTAATAAGAAAATCCTTTTACAAATTGTACTAGTGCAGTCCTTTACCAGTATGCAGGCTACTACCTGCAGAGACCTACAACCCTCTCTCGTTCTCCAGTCTCTCCTGGAAGGGAGCTACAACCCCCATAGTTCTTGTACTAGCCGATCCATTTACTAGTACGTAGGCTACTACCTGCTACAATGCTCCAAAGTTTTCAACTGCTATTGGAAGGGAGCTACCACCCCCTTATCTCTTGTACTAGCTAAGATACTAGTACGTAGGCGCTGGCCTACAATCTTCTCTCCTCCAGGTACCACGTTTCATACATTTTCATACTGGATACTCTTGAAGCACAACACATAATCTGAAAGGCCACGTTTCATCCAATTTTCATATTGGACCCATTAATATCATTGAAGCACATAATCAATCAATCTTCTGAATCACCCAAACACCAGATCAATACATATACAAGGATAATATGTGTGTTAGCAACCCGATCTAGTCCATTAGATCACATAAATATGAGTCATTATGATCCTGATCCATTACTAGATCTCATCCATCAACACAATCAATCAAACTGAATATGTAGAATACTGACACCATTAAACAGTCATCAGAACACATCAACAACCTGAACCACCTATAACTTTAAACATCATAGCTCAAATGGTATACGCTACTACAATGAACCAAACCTGCGTACATACGCGCTTTCACCAAAGCCAACCCGCGTACAAATCTATAAATATTCAATCATGACTTGCAGCGATTTCAAACTTAAGTTATACCCAGTTTAGATCATTACAAGCGTATCATGCGTATCTAGAATAAGCATAATCAACTATATAGAGATAGTTCATTTCAAACCATTTGATCCTCATCTATCCTTAGATCTTGTTCTCCATCAACCGGTGAGATCCCTCTTTAGCTTAGATCCAGATCTGCACCATAACCCAATCACAGTATTCCAGATCTAGCACATTATCAGATATTCAATAATTCAAATGATGCTTTGCCAAATGATCTCCTTCCTCTTTTATAGTCTTAGTCCTTTCACAATACCATGGTCCAAAACCATAATAACACAATACCACGGACCCAATACTTGGGATCAACACTTTTGGATGCAATACCACAGACCAAAACCATAGGATCAAAAACTGTCGGACTAATACCATGAACCAACCATGAAAGTGCATGAGATCAACACTTTTGGACGCAATACCATGGACCAAAACCATAGGATCAAAAACTGTCGGACTAATACCATGAACCAATCATGAAAGTGCATGAAATTTTCTCTTGCATGAAGGGAACTTTTCTCTGCATGAAAGTGCGTGAACGTTTCTCTACATGAAAGAAACTTTTCTTTGCATGAAAGTGCGTGAACTTTTCTCTACATGAAAGAAAATTTTCTCTGCATGAAAGTGCATGAACTTTTCTCTACATGAAAGAAACTTTTATCTTCATGAAAGTGCGTGAACTTTTCTCTACATGAAAGAAAATTTTATCTTCATGAAAGTGCGTGAACTTTTCTCTACATGAAAGAAACTTTTATCTTCATGAAAGTGCGTGAACTTTGAAAATAACTTTGCTACACTGTAATTTATCATCTGTGTGATTTTCCATCAAGGACAACACTTGTCTCATAATGCCAACACTATTGCAATGAATGGAAGCTTCAACCATGTTCGGGCTGCATCCTTGCGCCCCCAGATATACAGGTTATGCATATCCGCCTTGAATTCTGCCGCACTTTGCAAGCTGTTGTGAACTGTAGGGGACAAGTGTAGCCTATAGTTGATCCACGTTCGAATGATGGCTTCCATGAACACCCATAACACATTTATCTCACGAATCTTGTTCGCATATTTTGTAACCTAAAGCGAGGTGTACTTCGTAGCTTCGAGCATGTCACCCTTAGTAGTGGGAAACTGACTATCTACCGGTAGCTCCCTTGCAACCAACAGGATGGATAAGAGCAACCATACATAGTAGAAGGTCTTACCCTGCTCCTGGGCCTCCCTGTAATTTGTCAAAAATTTGTCACAAAGGAACTGTGCCCAATTGAACTGGACCCCCTCAACGCATTGCTCTGCCAACACAATCACAGACGCTGGTACTTCGTTGGCGCGACATTTCCTCATTAGCTTGCCAGCCAGCAGCTGGGTGGCTACGCACACCCCTTGGTCTTTAATACTGGCTATTGCGTACCCCCGCTTTCTCTTTTCTAGTTTATACTTGGCCTTCATAGCTTTTGCGAGGGCCAAGTCACTGCTTTTTCTTGCTATGGCCGTGGGGTCATTTCCTTTGATTGGCAGTCGAGAAATTCGGTGAATTAGATCAGCCATGATGGGAATTGGCTCCTCCAGCTAGAGATACCCATCATGCACCAGGCACAACAGCTTCCTAATGACAAAAATGGTGATGGGCGCGTGGTGGTAGTGGGGTATCCATCGCAGATGGAGTAACCCAGCCTTCTCCACACCGCACAACCATTTTTGCTTGATTAACTTCTCTATGGGCAACTATGGGAACTTCTCATTGTCCGTGAGGTCCCAATATTTGAACTTCATAGTCGGTACTCATCCCAACGACGGACCTTCAAACCTTATATCATCGAGGAGGAGTGGAGTTTGGAGCGCACTCTTCGCGACCTCTAGGTCCTTCGGTACCTTGGCTTTCCCCTTACACGGGGGGATGTAAGGAGGTAAATTCATCACAGAATGATTTTGGGAGAATTCCTCCACTTCATCATCTTGCACCTCAATTTGAGTGATCTTGGCTTGCAAGTCTTCCTCCTCCATTGTTTCAATGGTGACAACTTTTCCCTTCTCCGCCATTGACAATTTGCCAAACCGTGGGTTTCTTGGGGAGACATGGACTAGCCCCATTGTTTTATTATCTTTTTGTGGCCATGGTGTGCGTGGTGATTTTGGAACTTCTGGTGTAGCTGTCGCCTCTCCATGCTCCTCATGAGCCATACGGGGCTCAGTAGTAACTTCAGCGAACCACACTCTTGTTCTAGTAGCTGTCATTGTGTCTACACTTGAGGATGGTAAGAGTATGCGGCGCTCAATGCTCTGTACTTGATCAATTCTCAAACAACCAAGTGTTGCCTTGGAGATGGCCCTGGGGTTTTATAGCGACCTCTAAATTTCAATTCGACCCTTCCCCCCACTTCTGCATCATTAATGCCTTCTTGGTGGCAGATCATCCCAAATCTCGTTCTTCATTGCCCACCGCCCGCTCCTTTTCGCCTTAAATTGGACCTCTTGTCATGAACAGTGACACCAACGGTCATCTCCCAACCTACCCACACAACAGCGCAGCCCCTTATGCGTAGTCACAACCCCTATGACATCTCGATCCTATGCGCAACCTATGTCTCGCGCATCTCCCGTACAGACTCTTTTATAGTCTCGCACTCTCTTTTAACTGTTGGAGCGCTGAGACTGTGCTTCTTACAGATAGTCAGGTGGTCACACAACTGGTGCGAGGCTTCAACTTACCTGTTAGCCTAGTCCACGGGCACCACTCAATTACCCTTGCGTCCATTAGTGCGTCGCATTCTTCCTTGTGTGGTGCACTCCCCTGTTTACTTTGTCTAGTAAGGTGTGGTCGCATCCATGGTAGCAGGGTCACAACTTCTTCTACTTCAGTAGTATGGCTGGCTAGATCTTGTCCCATTGTGCTTAGTTTTTCAGCGCAACATGCTTGAGTGACTTCGTTTTCTAGTTTTTTTATTTTTTCATCCAACTTCATGCTTTTCTTTCTTAGCCGTACCCAATCTTCGTTGAGTTCGCGAAGTTTCAAGTTCCCACGCCGAATGGCTTCCTCTAACTGCATAATTCCTTTACCCGAGTCCTCGCGTACTATCCCAACTGTGGGAGTTGTCGTATGGGGATTCTTCTCTATTCTTATGGTTTCACCTCTTCTCGTTAGTGTTGGGGTCATCTCTGTGCTCCAGTTTTTGCTTATTGCCCTATAGGCCCATCGAACCACTGGTATGTGCAGGTCCCAGTTAGTTTGTCTCTCCTGGTGAAATCTATTCATGATTTTGCATAGATTTTGAATGCTCCATCGTGGAATATTTTTGGTGTGCGTCACTTTTCTAGCTGCCACTTCTGGTTCTGATTTTCGATCCTTAGTCTGGGATGTGCTTGAACAACACACGTCTACACCCATCGACATAGGTGGGCATGCAAGCTACTTTGTCCTGGCTGCCCGACTCCCATTCGACACTAGGGGCTTCCAAACCACAAGTGCATCCGCCTTTTACATTCGTGTGAATTTACAATGGTCTTCTGATGTGTATTCCACCATCGTGCGGGTGTTGCGCGCAACGTCCATTCAAACGCACCATACTGCTGTTGTTCCGGTACTGCGCTTTCGAATTTGTCCAGGAATTCATCCACCGCTGTCACCCCATCATAGGTTGGCAGTTCCCTTGCTTCTGTTGTCACGCAATGTAGGGATCTAATCATCATGTTGCAATTTAGTGTTGTCACTTTGTGTAGCCAGTTCTACCAATGTTCTACTTATTCATTTGAATCCGAAGTACACGAACTGTCGCACTCCCATGAGATTCTCCCATCTGTAGTTGGGTTCACTTGCTCTTGGTCTCGTGTAGTTAACTAGTAAATACAGTCCAGCTCATCGTCACTTTCATCGTCGTACACTGGTTCAGTGTAGCGTGCTCCTTCGTCTGGGTCTAGCGGAACTACTATGCATAGGGACCTTTTCTCGAATATCATCTTTCGCTTCTTCAAATTGATGACTCCATTCATATTATTGGCCCAGTCTATTCCTGGCAACGCGGGATAAGGATTGCTCTCATCAACAATCTCTATTATTTCAAAGTCCGTCTACATGCACGTGCCTTCAATATCAACTGTTGCCCCTTGCAACCTCCCCATGGGAAAAATCTTTTGTTGGTTCACCATTCGTAATTGAATAAGGGACCATTGTAATGCGGGCCTACCCATACATTCCCAGGTCTGCTTTGGTAATACATTTGCGTCTGGACCCAAGTCTAGGATTACCTCTCAGTGCGCAATGCATGTTTTCCTAGCTTTTGGACTACGCATGGTTGCGCACCTAGTGATCAACTCATGTAGTCCCCTAACTACGTTAGTGTTGCGCAACAGTTTCATGCATGTCTCCAAAAAGGTAGTAAGCATAGAAGGATCCATCCCTGGCTCTAGTTGATCCTTACTACCTGAAGTGAAGGCCTCCATGAAGCTCTTATTAGCTTCCATGAACATCTCCTTTGCGCGTTCTAAGTCAAACTCACGTTCCTTTTTAGGAGCCTTGCGAACCCATGTATCTTCCTCAGGTTGCTTCCTCTTATCCTCTCTAGTGGTCGCGCCACTTCTGAGCACCATGTTCATGTTTGGGTCTTCTTCACGCGGTTCATACCCCATCATTTGAATATTTTGAGTCGAAGGAGGCTGGAGTACCCCTTTCTCGCACATATGTGCGATCAACGTAGGACAATATACCATTTCATGATCAAACTGAGCACAGTATGAACAGGATACTCTCATCGGGTTGGTACAATCGTGGGCATAGTGCTCTAATCCTCCGTAATTGTAACAAATTAACTATCTGCGGCCCCTTCCTGGCCCCATTCCTCCTTGTCGTTGTGGGGAAAAATGCCTATGCAGGACAATCCTATCCACCTAAGCTGTGACAGCGCCTTAGCAACAAACGAATACAGCTATTATGATTTCTTCCTTTATGAAATGGGAAAGAGGGGAGATCGGTAGACTTACCGTTGTCTTCCGGTTGTCCCTCGATCTAGATCCTCTTCTCTTCGGGTGTCCATAGCTACTTGAATCCCACGAGATCACAAGAGAACAGCTACCTGTGACAAGAGAACAGCTACTTGCGACAAGAGAAGAACACAACACAAAGGCAAATATACATATTCATAAATGATTCAGGATTAGAAGTAAATCAAATATACTAATGCAATCATACAAAATACACCAGCATATAGGAAAGAATCAAGATAGCTTTATTGATTGATAACAAGGTTCAAGAAGAGATACAACCCATAGGGCTCCAATCCAGCATCTCCTTCCCAGCAGAATGGAATTCCTTCTTCAGCTCCCTTCAAAGCATTAAGCACCCAATGTCTCTAGCTCAAACCAACAGCAATTCTTTGCAACAACAAAATTCCAGCCTCTAGATCTCATGGAGGAGAGATCTATATATAGATGTTTTGGAGGGAGGATGAGTCAGCTTGAGATCTGACTAGTGTCCTCTCCCTCTCTCAGTTCTTGAGTCCACTTGGAGGTTCTTGCTTCCACTTGGAGATTTGGAACCTCTTACTCATCATCAGTCGAATTCCTTGATGCAAGTGTCATTTTGGAAGCTTCCTGGGCATTGACACCTTGAGGAATTACTCTGCCACATGTCCAAACCCGCTCAGCATAGGTAGCTAGTGTAGCAGTTGACATTCGGCGCAGATGCTCAGTGGAGCAATTGACATGATCCAGAATTGGCTTGTTTTTGAGTGTTTTCAGGTGGAGAACTTCTGTGAATTGCTGTGGTTGGTTTGCCTTGTTACTCTAGGGGTAGGAACAACATGTTTAGGGACTTTGGATCCCTTAGATTATGGAAATTTCATGCTCTGTGCTGTAAGGCACAAAAATTTCTATAACAGTTGCCCCCTAAAGTATGAGGCCGTTTATCGGGTGAAATGATTTATCCAGGAGTGTCCGAAGTTCATCCATCTGCTGGGAGGAGACCTGTAATAAAATACAATACAATACATTATGATTCATACTGCTTTCATGATCTAGCTGAGGCGGGCATTCCCATGCTCAGTTTTATAAATTCATTTTTGTACATAGAACAAACGATCGTCTGATGGTAGACTGATAATTTTGGCGAAATTATCATCCTTTGAGTAGGATGATCATCTGCTGCAATGATGTACATGTCAAATGTCTTTATTTTTCTTGAATATATATCGCAGCCCGGATGGATGAAACTAGATCCGGGGTCTTCAAACTCGTTCGATCTTCACTCTAAGTACAAGTTGATCCATGTGAGAATTGCGCTGAAGTCGAACATGGAAGGACATCGCTTGATTACGGTCAATGATGTAAACCGTTAACAAGCGCGAGAGGAATCACCGATAATGATGATGACCCTCAAGGTACTGTAGTACAATTCACGTGGTGTGAATAAAGGACTTGGCGTCAAACACCACGCAAAATCTTATGGTCGAAGGTCATTGATGTATACCTATCGCCGGAAGTGAGAAACTTGCCATTGAGGCATGCAAGCTTCAAAGTACTGAAGGGGTTGTTCCTAGATCAACTTCTTGGATAATGAGCTGATGTCGACAAGAAGCGATCCGCCAAAGGAGGGCCTTGATGAATCCCACATCAGTGACACGGAACGGAGCTAATGATTTTAATGGAGGTGAAAACGATCTGTGACTTATGATTCAGGGTGGCGGTCATGAATGGATGAAGGATAATGTATGGCAGTGGATGGGACCTGGTTGACTCTTTCTGAATGACTTCTCTTGAACATATGGCGACACTGATGCGATGGATCGGTAGCATTACCCCAAATATGGATGGTATGGCGAGACCATGGTGATGTGACCAGTGAATGAAACAACCCAACCCAATTGTGATACGAAGGAAAAGTGTCATGTTCAAGAGCGACCTGCTACCATCAAAGTTTTCTTGATTTTCTCCCAATTTTTCCCCAGTCATTGCTGACCAGTACCTCTTTATTTTTGTCAAGCTTGAGGAGGATAACATATGCTTGTTCTATAACCTGCCCTTCGGGCAAGCCCATCGCTATGTTTTAACGAGCCTAGCGATAGTGAAACTCATTCTCGTCTAAAGACAAGTTTGTCGCTATTTAACAATTTTAACGAGTCTAACAACAAGGATAACTCGGTCCTTTTCATTTTTAGAGAGTCTGAAAAGGTACATAAAGTTAACTCCAAAATTCCTTTTTCGTCATCTAATCCCTTAAGTCCGAAAAAGTATAAAACAATACAGAAGGGATGAGTTTTTGATATCTTTAACGAGCTGAACAAAACAGCCGCTCGATCTTTTTGTGCAATAATCCCTCAAGTCCAAAAAGATTAAAATCTAGAGGAGGGATAGCTCTTCCTGTCCTTTAACGAGCTGGAAGGCCAAAACTCGGCAATCTTTTCATATTTTACGAGTCAATTGAAAAGAGCTTAAAGAAGACTCGTCTTTTGAGGAACGAGTGATAAACAGGGATAGCAACTGATTCCAGGTACAGGTTGGAATTTTCCAATCACGGCAGTGTCACAAGGATGGCTAGGTGAAATCACTCTTCGCAGCTATTCCTCAAAATGGGTAAACAATCATATGGAGGTGAACGATCGGCCAAATGAAAAGTGGAGGTGGCAGGTGCAAACACGACCAAGGCTTTAACGGCTGATAAATTTACGATCACGGTGGTTATTTACCGAGGATAGGTTCATTTTTTAGTTAAAAATGAGCTTAAACACTGGAGGAAACTCTGCTCACTGCTTATATTTATTTTTTAACGAGCATGAAGACCGCGTTAAAACTGCTCGGATCTTGCGTTTATTTTTTAACGAGCATGAACTTTATGCTAAAACTGCTCGATTACCCAGTCATTTGATAAGAGTGTCTCATCAAGATTCTATTTTTTATGGAGCTTCATCTCACTAAGCTTTGCTCCCCATCCTTTCTTTATGCAAGTTCGGAAACGGCTAATCCTACGAGTTTAAAGGGTTAGACCTACAGGTTTAAAGGGAGGACCTAAAAATTTAAAAAATAAATAGTCGCCCCTTGCTTGCACTCCAAAAGGTTTGCATGCCCCCAGGTATAAAGTATGATTTCAAGGTTACCTCTACTTTTCTGCCATCGAAACTTTCGTTTCACCGGGAGAGGCCTACCTCTTTCAGGTTACCCAAAGATTGTCTCGTTAATCTTTCAAACAAAACACTTCCTCGGCAATGTCTACCGAAATAGACAGAGGTGAGTGACGACCCCCGCCTCCTCACATAACTTTGACAAAAGAATCTTATTCCAGAACAACCCCTCTTCCAACCACGGACGGGGTACGGACTAGTCATATTCTCCCGCGGAAACCTACCTTATACCCAAAGTTTTCCTGCCGAAGCAGGCCAGGATGCATGCCCCCTGGGTTCCAGTCATATCCTCCCGGATTACTCGCGCTCATCAGGAGGACGGACCGTGGGTTGAGACACTTCTTGCATGAATAGACCATTTAGGGATGGCACATGACTATTTGCGATGTGTGATTCGGGAAACGAAAGTTGGTCCACGAGCTTGACCGTTCTTCCTTCATGCGGAAAACACATTACTCTAAAGAGTGAGGATACTACAGCTCCCATGCAATATATATAGTCTCGTCCAAGGAGTAGGTTATAATCCAAGGGTCCTTGAACGACCATCACGTTCATTTGAACGGTCTTCCCTTTCAATGTTATAAGCACATTGGGGAGGATCCCTAAAGGTCGACTGGTTCCTTTATCAAAGCCCGATAGACTTCTCATCTCGGGCAAAAGCGCTGGCGAACCAAGCGCTTTCCAAGCAATAGAGGAAAGGATACTCACAGATGCCCCCTCATCAATGATAGTGCCAGCCATTACCATTCTGTATATTTGACAAATAATTCTGAATGGTATACTGGCTGGCAACCGGGGTCTGCCTAGTTGGTTCCAATCAAAGGACACAACGAGGTTGCTTGGTGGTGGGACCGAATATACGGCCGGATATCACTCTGGTGAACTTCCTTCCTGCGATAAAGGAATGGTGGCATTGCCCCCTTGATCATCAGAGTCAGTGCTGATGAAGAGAATTTGGACGGTGTCGTCTTTATTCTCCTCTGTGATGGTGTCATTCGAAGATGGAGCCTCTGAAGGCAAAACCGGGTCGACTGCCATATCAACCTTTTGACTTTCGTCAGGCATGGATCCAAACGGTTCTTCTTCAATGACAGGTGCTTCGACTGGCCACCTAGGTGGCTCAGCCGGATTCTCAACTAGTGAGGGACTTGGCAGGAGTCTTTGATATCCAGGAGGGAGATGCGCTCGTAAAATCGGGCGATCTTCCAGAACTCTTTTTGCCTCGTCTAAGAAGGGACAACGGTGGATGGCGTGATCGCCTTCACACAGTCTGCAGGGAAATTTAGCTCTCCCGCTCTGTCCTGGAGCTTCACTCCCACTAGTTGACGGTGAGCAGTCGACATGGCTATCAGAGGTCGATGCTACCGAATTGTGCAAACGGGGGGACCAGTCTCTTAGTATCCGGGGGATACAGGGACAATCTCTATGGAAGTGGTCTCCCTGGCATATGACGCATGGCGATTTAGGCCTTACGAGTGCGGTGTGTGGATTTTTGTTAGATGACACTTGTTTGCCCCCAGTCGCCTTAGGCTCCTTCTTCTTCTTTTCTTTCTTCTTCTTCTCCTTCTTCTCCTTAGGAACCTAGTTTTTAATTCGACCAGTCCCATCAAGCGAAGAGGAAGGAGGGGAGGAAGATGAAGTTGAAGGCTGGGAGGCAACTCTTGTCTGATCTAACTGTTGACTCGACTGTTCAGGAATGGTGGTGTTCTGAACGACACTGGTTGAAAAGAGCCAAACTGGTAGGCCAATTGTCAGTCCTGGAAGCGACAATGTGGCCATGTGGGGTGCACCAACATCTCCCCAAGAGGAGAAGGGACTAGGATTTCCACCAAGAGGAATTCCTTGGTTGGTGTGCTCCATCTTTTCAACCTAAAGATCAACGCAGGAATTAAAGGGTGATTGTTCCGTTTAAAATAAATTGTTAACGACGCTTTAGACACAACTTGCTTTTTCAGTTTTAAAGAGTCGAGAAAAAGCTAAAGATGACTCTAGTCTCCTTCGATGTTTTAACGAGCCTGAAGTGACAAATGCTCGGATGGACTTTTTCTGTTATAGAGTCTGAAAAAGGCCAAAAGAAACTGCTCTGGAGTTCTAGGCAGAGGGTGTGCCAAACTTTTCGCAAAACCGCAGAATACTTTTTAGGGTACGGGCGGTCGATCTTCGTGAATGCTGTGTTCACTGCATTGCGATCAGTAGGGCGGCCGACACGGCTTCCTAAGGATAAAAGATATATGCCTATAGGGGTCTCCCAATATATACGCGACGGTACGTGGGAGCACAATCTGTACTAGCGCTATCGTCCCTCAGGAGGAATCACCCACCTTCCACGAGATCGACAGTCACTAGGCTTAACGACGTTGGAACACGTCTCTAGCCTAGACCTCTATGTTGTGCATTATGTTACAAAGCGTTGTTAGGTTCATTCAGTTTATTTTAGGTTGATCTTTTTAAAGTTTGCCTTTCAAGGTTCACCACGAGATGTATGATACAAATTCCTAAATGCAGTCTAAGATGATAAGCAAGCTTTATTATCTTTTCAACTTTGAAAATCCTATCTACTAAGGGAAAAGAATAACACTATCTTTTCTCAAAGAGCAATCGGCACACTCTAATGCACTTTCCCTAAATCCAACATACAAACTATCAAATGCAAAATGCACAATGCAGGTGTTTGTTTTTCCACTTTCTTAGTATAAATGCCTACAAAGAAAGCTTTTTGCACAACTTTGAATTTGCTTTTAAAATGATCAATACAAACAAGTTCACTTTCTTCGAAATCAACAAGGGTAGAAGAGATTACAATCACTTTGCAATTTTCGAAATAAAGACTTGTTTTGACACTTTGAAAGAGACAAATTCAAACCAATAAGCAAAAGTAAATCTATAATCAATCTGAAAACAGCCAATGAACTCTCTTCTAAGATCACTATCAATCAGATCTGAATCAAAGGCTACAGGATGACTACTTTACTCATGCAAAGGAAAACTGTAAATGACACCACAAACACATAAAAACATTCACAGTCTTTTTGTACAAAAAAGAGGCGGAATCTAAGCAAAGAAAAGGAGTTATCAGACTGGTACCTATGCTGGTTAAAGGCTACAAAAAACAGAGATCAAAACAGGGCAATAGACAGCAAAGAACCCCAGCTGCACAAAGCCACACTGGATCAGGGCAAGTATAACACTGTGGAGTTGACATTCAGCGCAGGTAGACTTCACGGGACCTGCGTTGAAATGCAGACTGCCTTCACAGTGCCTGCGCTGAAAGAGAAACTCTCGTTTTCCTTGGTTTCTGGGTCACAAAATGCTCAAAAATCAACTGTTTCAGGCCAAAACAGAAACACAATCAAGGTATAAACAGAGGGATGCTTTGAGAGGGTACTAAAGACTATCACAAGGATCATCAAATCATTTGTGGATCTAGTTTAAATCATAGACAAGTCTAGCAACTAGATCAAAGCAGCAACTTTCTACTTTGCATCCGGGAAAGATGCAGTTCGATAGTTGCTGTTAAGTCTATGAAGTAAACAAATGACAGAAACACAAATGAAATGAATAAACAATTTCTTCCCCAGCGGAGTCGCCAATTTGTTGTGGGGAAAAATGCCTATGCAGGACGATCCTATCCACCTAAGGTGTGACAGCGCCTTAGCAACAAACGGATACAGCTATTATGATTTCTTCCTTTATGAAATGGGAAAGAGGGGAGATCGATAGACTTACCGTTGTCTTCCGGTTGTCCCTCGATCTAGATCCTCTTCTCTTCGGGTGTCCACAACTACTTGCCTCCTCGCTTGCTCAAGAGAACAGCTACTTGAATCCCACGAGATCACAAGAGAACAGCTACCTGTGACAAGAGAACAGCTACTTGCGACAAGAGAAGAACACAACACAAAGGCAAATAGACATATTCATAAATGATTCAGGATTAGAAGTAAATCAAATATACTAATGCAATCATACAAAATACACCAGCATATAGGAAAGAATCAAGATAGCTTTATTGATTGATAACAAGGTTCAAGAAGAGATACAACCCATAGGGCTCCAATCCAGCATCTCCTTCCCAGCAGAATGGAATTCCTTCTTCAGCTCCCTTCAAAGCATTAAGCACCCAATGTCTCTAGCCTCAAACCAACAGCAATTCTTTGCAATAACAAAATTCCAGCCTCTAGATCTCATGGAGGAGAGATCTATATATAGATGTTTTGGAGGGAGGATGAGTCAGCTTGAGATCTGACTAGTGTCCTCTCCCTCTCTCAGTTCTTGAGTCCACTTGGAGGTTCTTGCTTCCACTTGGAGATTTGGAACCTCTTACTCATCATCAATCGAATTCCTTGATGCAAGTGTCATTTTGGAAGCTTCCTGGGCATTGACACCTTGAGGAATGACTCTGCCACATGTCCAAACTCGCTCAGCGCAGGTAGCTAGTGTAGCAGTTGACATTCAGCGCAGATGCTCAGTGGAGCAGTTGACATGATCCAGAATTGGCTTGTTTTTGAGTGTTTTCAGGTGGAGAACTTCTGTGAAATGCTGTGGTTGGTTTGCCTTGTTCCTCTAGGGGTAGGAACAACATGTTTAGGGACTTTGGATCCCTTAGATTATGGACATTTCATGCTCCATGCTGTAAGGCACAAAAATGTCTATAACACTTGTCCTCGACCTCGCCCTTGAAATCCAATGTGTGCCATCCCCGCTGCTGGGTCGAGAGCTCGCGTTTATTTCTGCATCCAATAGGCTAGGGTTTGATCCATCATTAACTCATAGCTATGACAAGTATGCTCTTCATGGCCCACTGACCTACAGAAATTACAAAAGAGCTACTATGGAGTCTGTGTATACTTCTGCAACAAATGACAATTATCTATCGTGTCATTTCCTCCTATCTGACAGATCGTGCACCATAGCGTGAGTGTCGCACTCGGCCCTGCCTATGCCTCTGGTCTCAATGGCATTCACCCCCCTCCTGCCAAGTAGTTCGTGAATATTGGACAGTGGTCCTTGTCATGTCCCTCGCCTTTGCATTTTACGCACCACACTTCTTCGCACGCCTCTCGCTGCTATGCCCTATCCTGCTTCAAGCTCTGAATTTCTAGGCAAAGATTCTGTAGTTGCACGTGGATCTTTTGAACTCCCAGCCTCGAATCTTGTATCAGTGTTTCATGCAACCTCATCGCCATTTCCAACGCATCGACCTGGGTAGAAAGTTTCTGTTGCGATATTGTCGTCCTCAAGTGCGGTGTTAGAGATGCCATGAACCATGCGCAATGATGTGCATCCGTGAGCGTCATATTAGCCTCACGGATCGTACTCTTCAGTTGCTGATCTAGATCCTAGGGGATCTTGCTTGGAAGCATCACGATCTCTTTAAACCCGATGATTGACTGTGTCTCTGGTTTCGACCGACTAAATTCTCTGTTCAGTGCATTCTCGATCTCTGATATTCATGAATTTGGGTGATCATTAGAGTGCTTGATATACCATGTCAACGCGCGATCCTGCAGCACGCTCACCAATGTAGCATTCTTAATGTTGTCATCTATGACCCCTTGCACTTCCCACACCGCTCTTACCGCGAACCAGAACTATTCCGGATCCTCATTCCCTACTCCTCTGAGTATGAGTAGCTTGATCACGCTCGCCATGCTGAACTCTGAGTTTGGTGGAGGTGAAGTGGGTGGAGATGGAGGTGAAGGAGGTGAAGCGGGTGGTGGCATAGGTGGAGGTGGTAACTACAGAATATGTTGCCTTATCAAACTGACCACACTTCTCGGAGAGACCCGAGCGAGGTCTTCCTCGCTCTCTTGTGAAGGTGAAATTAAGGGACTGTTTCCTAATTCCCCGCTACCTTTATAGATCTTTCCGCTCCGTGTCGTTCCAAACATTAATGTATTCGCACAACCCGCTTTTCCCATAACAACATATTAATCCAGGTATTCAAAGATTTAATGTACTTACCTTGCAGTCCACTCATATAGTTTAGAAGGAAAGGGTGCGAAGAAGATCCCATGGATTTCTGTATACAGGTAGCGATCCAGCCACCTTTTCTCAGATACCTGCGGAGTTCTATTTTCCTGCATCACAAACTCATGAATCTTCTTGTCTAACCACTCTTCAATTTCCTTCTTTGTTGGGTTCTAGTGGCATGACATCAGACATCCCTTAGGGAGATCCTGGTCCCAGCAACGAAACCATTTTTTGGCTACATGGGGCCTGACCAAGCTTCAATAATGAGTTTAGCCAAGCAAATCTTGGTACTATTGGACCTTTCGGCAACAGTCCATGGAGCGTGGACTGAGGTCTCACCTGAAGTAGTATGGGAGGGTGCTAGAACCAAGTTTCTGCACTCTAGCGATGTCTTGATAAGCATTCTGGAGGTTCGTGATCCTATCATGTGCACTGCGCTGCTCTGCGCAGCTTTCTGTATTTTGCAACCTGTGAGCATTGTTGTACCTTAAGAAACCAATTTCCTGGCTATAGAGAAATTGTGCTTAAGACATTATAAATATTATTTAATAGCACTTATTGTTTGTTGTGTTCTCAAATGAAGGACCAGGAAAACTTGGTCTTTAACCCTTAATACATGTATGACCGGAACATCTCAGAATGCCATTTGTTGCTAAATATAAATGATGAGTGAAGAAAGCTTGAAGGAGAAGTTAAAGATAATATGTTGTCTTTTCACAGAAAATACCATTTGGAACTTAGAAGAATTATGAAAATGAGAATTGAATCATAGATAATATGCTCCTTAACACAAAAACTACTATCTATGACTCTTAGAGAAGTTAAAGATAATATGTTGGTCTTTCACAGAAACTATTATCTATAACTTAGAAAGGAAGGTGGAAACTTCAAGTGTAGGAGCGCTCTTGTAAGGAATTTTAACTTTATCTACATAAGCAAGTAAAGACCTACAACTTCATTACCATGCTTGAAAGAAGAAAACATAACATGACACATGATAGAGAAGGTTACAAAATTATACCCAACAACTCATGGAAACTTCTGATTCTTTCATTAATCAACAATGGTATCAGGAATACAGTGGCCTAGTCTCCAGGTTCTCCAAAATTTGAACCACCAACACTTTACAATTCCATTTTCAGGCTTTTATCTCTTCTATCGAATCAGTTTTGGAACTAATTTCTTGGAACAACTAATAAACTGCTTTATAGCAGTTATAAAACTTTTTTCTCTTTGAAATTATTCAACTTTATTATATATACAATACTAAGACTTAGAAAATATATAAATTGTGCCAAAAGCTTTGAAAGATATATATATATATGTGTGTGTGTGTGTGTGTGTGTGTGTGTCGGGAATGATTTGATTAGCGAGAACACCAAATAACCTGACCAATCACTTTTTCTTCGGATTTGGCTTCAACATTAATTTTCCCTTTATTCAGTGGAATTAATGCAAACATTTGGTAATTGCGGAACTTAAAATGAATTAAATATGTTGCATAAACTATCAGATCCGCCCATTCGCCTTTTAAATATGCCTTAATACCTTAACGGACTTGATTATACATAGATATGTATTTAATAATTCATCAGGTCCAAAACCCATCGCAATTGCAATAGGTGCTTTCAATCGGGGTATTAACCCAAAACCTTAACAAACTGCGATTAGCAGACCTGTCGGAAATATAAGAAATGGTATATATAATATCGGGTCCAAATTGCCGTCGCAAATCGCAAGTGGCATAAATCATAAACTTTATGCGATGATCGCGAACCTGACGGGAGAATCAAACATAATATATGTTATATCGGGTTTGGCCTATCACAATCGCAATCGGTGGAACCCATATATCCAAACCTTAACGGTTGGCGATACGGCGGACCTGTCAGAATTATAAGAGCGATATATATATGTTTTCGGGTCTGACGTTCAGTGCTTTGTGATACAGCGGACCCGATGAAACTTTTAAACACAATCTATATATATATATATGCATATGGAAACAAGAAAGAAACAAAGTAACATAGCGGAATCGCTAAAGGGTCCGATTCTTTTATAATTGTCCCTTTAGCGATTCCGCTATGTTACTTTGTTTCTTTCTTGTTTCCATATATATATATATATATATATATATATATATATATATATATATATATATATATATCAGATCTAGCACCATTTATATAGCGATTTTATTTGTTCGTATAGCAACCTTGGCTACTCCGAGGCTGATTCTTTTACACTTCTTCCTTTTTTATTCTAATATATAATAAATGAAATTCTCCATTTCTTTTAGACTAAGGTTGAACCCCTGCAATGATTTTTAGACCACACATTGTGATAAAAGTGATAAATAAGCTTAAACACAATATAAGCTACAACACGCGCCTTCACGAATACCGTATTATTTTGATCTGATCCTTACTTATTATATTAGTGCTTAACTTAGCTTGTGCAGGCCCAATATTCTTATTACTTGTTCAACTTTCAGATTAGCATGCGTACTTAAAATAATATAAATGCATAAAGAATAACCAGAACATAGAAATACATATCTACAAGTAGATGCACAATATTCTCAATCAATCTTATCTTTATTAATACTCAAGTTCAGTTACAGACCCGACTCCGCCTTGCGCACTCAGTTATAGGGGTCCGCGCACTCAGTTGCGGACTCTACTAGGCCTCTACGCACTTAGCTACAGAGCCTCTACCTACTCCTACGACCCAATACACTTCAGATTCACTTCTATCTTCTAACCATGCCTTCGCATCTATCTATTGCTTATAAAAAACTAAGACTGACTTTTCACTTAGAGCCTTGATCTATTTATATAATCGCATGGTCCACAGACCATGCGTAGGCCAACATACCATACATTAAATTACATTATTTTAGGGTGAACAACCCTAGACTTTCACGCTCCGCATCTACGTTTCGCGGGGTCTTTACATTACACTTGACCAAAATTCGGGCTTCAAGCCCCAAAAACATGCTATGGGGGGATCTGCTACCCAACAGCGCTACGCGTAAAATATTCTGTGCGGTGGCTCTACCTACATAGTGTCCTCCCACCACTCCTCCATGTTCTTCAGCGAGGATACTAGCATGCTAAAAATCCGGAACATATCGACGCAATATTTCATTTATTCCCATCTTATACAAATGTCTCGCTATAATAGAAAAATCAGTTGTGAGGACCATTAATTCCTTTTTCTATTGAGTAGAATAGCCTTCCGGGGATGTATCTGTGGTAAAAAACTTAATGATATCGGCAAATTGTTATCCGCAACGCACACAGCAAAGAGTTGCACATCCGGCAATCCTTCTTCCAAATTGGTTGGTTCTTCACCTGTTTTGATTCGGCTTAGGTGATACGTTGTTGGGTTCAACCATTTAGGCTTCGCTATTACTTCAAATTCATACTCCTAGAACAACAACAACCACCTGCAAACCTTCCCCCCCAACACAGGCTTGTTGACCAGGTGCTTGAGAGCAGAATGATCTGTGTACCTTTTGAAATGTGCACCCAACAAATAATGTTGAAACTTTTGCAGTGCGTAGACCATCGCTAGCCCTTCGCGCTCTTTAGTGGAATAACTCTTTCTGGCTTTTGACAGTTTCTGACTTGCAAAGGCTATTGGATGATTAATATCACCTTAAGTAGGTTGGGTCAATACTGCACCCAGAGCAATACATGAGGCATATACATGCACATGGAACTCTTTCTTCCAATTCGGAAATACTAATATGGGTGTAGTCACCATCTTGTCTTTAACACATCAAGACTCTATTGACACTCCTCATCCCAACAAAAAGTTACATCCTTCTTTCATAGTTTCTCCATAAGCATGGTTATTTGGGCATAAGACTTGATAAAATTCCTATAGTAGCCTGTGTGGCCTAGCGTTGCGCATAGTTGCTTAACATTCTTGGGATATTCTAAATTCACAATGACTGTGATCTTCATAGGTTCCACCATCAATCCCTGCTTACATACTACATGGCCTAGAAAAATTCCAAAAGGCACACAAAATATACATTTCTTCAAGTTCAACATGATCTGGTATCTGCGACATGTATCCAGCATGAGGTGCAGACTTGCAACATGGCACTTCACCAATCCGAACACAGTCCAGTCATCAAAATATACCTCCAAGAATTTATGAATAACACCTTAAATGTCGCGACTATTACCCTAGAGAAGATTGCGGGTGCATTCTTCAGCCCAAATGGCATTACTGTATACTGAAAGCAACCACACTCTATCACGAAGGTTTTGTTGTTGCGATCCTTCGACGCAATATTTATTTGATGGTATCTTGAGAATCCATCAGTGAATGAATAAGCCTCCTAGCCTCCAACATTCTCCAAAACTTCATCCTTAAATGGGGTTGGAAATGGGTCATGAACGCATGCATCATTAAGATTCCTTAGTTCTACAGATATTATTATTTCACCCTAGTGCTTCTTTTCCTCAAATAGCATAGGGCTCACCCAATCATATTCTTCTATTGGCTCAATAATTCTAGCTTCCAACATTTTCTCTAGCTCTTTGCACACCTATTCATTATACTAAGGATTTAGTCGATAGGTTCTCTATTTTAAAAGCTTCACATCGGGCTTTAAAGTGATCTTCATCACTTCCAGATCCCCTACTATTCCTTTTAGGTTCGAGAACTTGGAAGGAAACAAGTCCTAGCATGCATGCAGTAGCTCCGCAACTTTATCAACTGTATCTTCATCCCTGTAATCACCTATCTTCGTAAACATAGGCTACGCCTCGAACCCAATATTTATGTGCCTAGTATTCAAAGGTTCTTATATATCAGGGTTCTCTACTTTAGGTCCTGTTGATGCCTCGAAAATCGCTGCAACAACATTGCGGATAACCACCCGGTCCGGACCTTAGTACAACTCCTTTTCCATTTGGAATAGTGGCTCCGACTGGGGATAATGGGACCAGTTTCCCAAAAGTGGATAAACGGGATGAATGGATGATTTATAAACTAAAATAGTGGTGAGAGAATAACTAAAACTATTGACAAGAATACGTAAACTATGATCTATCCCGGGAACTTATTGAGCTTTAAAGTGCAGCGCTTGATGTTCCGTGTCTATAAACAGGCATATAGATGACTCCATTTAACAGACATGGACATTATTTCATTCATGATTACTATGCTTAAATAGTTAAGCAAAGCGATTGAAGCGATATTACCACACTTATCATTTATATCATTGACATATACATGATTAAAAAGAAAGGCACATCATAAAACATCCAATAGTGGAGTGAATATAGATCTGCTGTTACAGCGCATGCATATAATCAATAATAGCAAGAATAATCACATAACAATTCATATGAAAGGAATGAATTCGGACATAGATAGAAATACCATATGAGCTGCTTGACACTCCCAATATCAATCGCTACTTGTAATTCTTCCTTCAACGCAGAAACATTCTCAACAAAGACAATAGTGCACAATTGCATAAAAACTTCCTTGTTGAATTAAGAACAACTGGTCTAGTTTCATAAAAGAATATTGACTGAAGCACAATAGTGCAAACTTCAGTCTTTAAGTCTGGTACAAAACTTTACGACCCTTTCCAAAACAATGAAAGGGTCTATAAATACTTAGCTAATCTACCTATCTATGAAACGGAAATCCTATTTAATTGGTATCAATCAATCTTGATATGATTTTCTTGAGCGATCTGGCAGTCGGCAGCATGATTCATCAGGTAGGTTGCTTGCCTTTATATCTAAGCTGAATTATCGCAAGCATTGGCTCTACTTCAGGAGGTTTGTTGAGGTGTGAACTTAGCTGGGCGGCATAGGTGGCATCCTGAATATCGGGAATCATATACCTGATCGCATCTGTTAGGCACTTAAGGGCGGCTCTTTGTGTATGCGACTTTACCAGGAAGAACCAATATGTGTTCCAGGTTAAACTGTTAATCCCAACGATTAATCTCCCCTTTTCCTCTAAATCAGGATAACATGATTGCTCCAATGTGTTCGTTGTTGTCAACTTTCCTGGTGTGCATTGGGAGATCATGTTTGATAAATAGAGAGTGTTATTAACCAGTTCAACTAGATTGCTGGAAGTTGATTTACATCTTGAAGCTGCCCTCTCTGCTCTCATTAACTGGGACTGCCATTCCGTAAAGAGTATATCTTTATGTGTTTCTAGGATCCTGGGCAAATTCGCCGCTTGTCCTTGATCATAATCTTGCCAGTCAAGAAATGCAGCTATGGTTTCTTCGGCTTGATCCAATTCAGTTATGGCCTTCTCTACCTACTTATTTATGGATGCCGTTAATTCACACAGTGGCTCTGCCTGGGCGATTTGTTGACACAGAAGCTTAATTTGGGATATTAATGCAGTGTTTATTTGTAATGCTTCTGCTCTAAATTCAGCCACTTGTGGAATGCCCTTTACTTTTTCGAGCTGTGATGACAATTGAGCAATTTGCTAATATTTTGTTTTCATCATTTGCTCATTTGCTGCCTTTAATTGTGCCAATGCCTCTGATAATTCCTTATGTTTCTGGATCGTGCTTTGGTCAATCCTTTGCTTTTCTGCCTGCAATTGTTGAGTTAGTTGACTGTTCACTTGCTTTTGTGTCAACAATTGCTGCTCTGCTTGCTCTGCCTTCTGCTTTGTCTCAGCTAACTCTGCCTGTAATGAGAAAATCTCTTGATCCTTGGTTTTTAGTAGAAGACTTACGTCCGATGCCTTATCAATTGTCGTTGCCGAATAGGCTCCCGCATACTGCAACAATTTTGTTAGGTCGTCGGAGGGGTCAAATTCCTCCTTCCAAACCACATTGCCCGTAATAGTTTGCTCTGGGAAAAGGGAAGGTTGATCAGTCCTTCTTCTTTTCCTTTGTCGTTTCACCACTGCTTTATGCCTCGGGCTGTAGAAAACATCCAGGGGAGGAATATCTTCTACCTGGAGAATGATTTGGTCAGAGGGTTCCTTTGGTATTATCTCAACGTCTTTAGAAATGGGTGGGCCGCTGGTTCCACTTAGAACCTGAGGTGAAGTGATGTCCTGCGTATCCGTTGTCTTCGAAGTGTCTGTATCCTTTGAACATTCCAACCCACTGATGATGGAATCAAATTGCTTCCATTCTTGGAGCAATTTAGGGTCAATACGAGTATCTATATTGACATCAATGGTGGTTTGTTTTTGCTTTTCGGCTTGGGACGCCTTCCGCACTTTTTCTTGCTCTCTCTTCTGCTGTTCCTCTTGTTCTTTCTTTTGCCTTTCCTTATGCTCTTTCTTTTGCTTTTCCTCTTTCTCTCTTCTCTGTTTTTCCTCCTGCGCTCTCTTCTGCTTTTCTTCTTTTTCTTTTCTCTGCCTTTCTTCTTGTTCTCTCCTCTGCTTTTCCTCCTGTTCCTTCTTATGATCCTTTGTTATAACTGGAGGTTCCTTTGACTCTTGCCGACCAGGCTCGCTTGATGATGTCGCTGGGGTTGTCGCTAGTAAATCTAGAGGCAGAGTTTGCAACCTCTGTTCTCTAAGTTTATTAAATTCAGTCAACCCTTCATCATTATATTTCGCTTTGGTGAATGCTTTAACCTGATTTATTGTCTCAGCTGAAGAGAACAGGTCGTCAAACATATCTTCTTTATGGTCAAATCTTGTCAATTTTGCCTGTTCTAGTGCATTATAAGCAACTTTATTTGGATCAAACTGCCTATTTGGGAGAGTCGCTAGAGTTAAGGATTGAATCTTTGTGGCTTCCTTTTCTGCATGTTTGAGATCATGCAGAGTATAGACACCACACCTCAAGGGAAAAGAGGGCCAGCCCTTCTTCTTTTCCTTCTTGAGATTCTGTGTAACACTCTCAGCCATAATCTGGTAAGCGATTTCCCTTGCCAGCAGTTTATCAAGTATGTATAAAGGGAGGACATGGGGGTCGGCTTGGCTACCGAAAACTCTTATGTAGTATAAAGGGAGGACATGGGGGTTGGCTTGGCTACCGAAAACTCTTATGTAGTATAAAGGGAGGACATGGGGGTCGGCTTGGCTACCGAAAACTCTTATGTAGGTAAATCTCTCCTCTCCAAACCATCTACCTATTGCAGTTAAATCAAATCCGGCTTGATAAGAAATCTTGGGAGCAGGTTTATCGAAAATGGAATAATAAATAGGCAACATAAAGCCATTACAGACTTGGTATAGATGATGTTTATAAGAAGACTTCCACAATTTCTGATGATATATATGAATAGGCGTGGGGTCTTGTGCAGTCCACCTCCAGCCAAGTATGGGGAATTCAGAGTTAAAACACAGGGTATCTAGAATATAGGCACTGTAGTAGAATGGGGGAATTACCCTTTTAGAAATACGGGTCTTGCTTCTAAACTCAAGCACAGTTGTTGCTAATTTGTCTGAGAGGATAGTGGCCCAATCCATAATTACACTGTTGCATGCTGCTTCCATTAGGGGAACCATTTCTATGGTAAAATTAGCAGAGTCATGCAATCCCCATAATCTACACATCATTATTCCAGCATAGCGATAAGGAGAAGCCAGAGAATCAACTGAGTACTTACCGGAAGATTCATGTTTGTGCTTTGCCAGAATTTTTCTCCAATCCCGGATGGGTTCGGATTCAACTTCATTTTCATTTGCAAATTTCTCTAGGAATGCCTTATTATATATCTTCTCTGGCTCGGGCAAATGATACATTTGCCTTAGATCATCCGCCCTGAATGACCCGAAAATTCTCCTGTCTCTGGTGCTGAAGGTTCTATCCAGGATTGGGATTTCTTCAATCGCCCACCGCACTACGTCTGTGTATGGGAGAATTTGCTCCCTAGCTGCTATTCGATGAAGGAAGGAGTCAGCGAAGTCCTTGAGAGTACCCTCAGACTTCCGAGTTAAATCCACAGTAGCTTCTATTGTTGTCACTGCTGGTTCTTCGGCTTCAATCAGGTTGTAGGTACCTTGCCAAGTAACTCTGACGAGACCCAAACATGTAGTATCAGATATCAATCCCTTCTTTTTGTCCACGACAGCTTGTCCTGCAGCTGGTGTAGCGGAAGCGCCTGTGGTCTTCTTGGATTTCTTCCCCATTTTGCTTGAGCTTTCTCCTTTGGATGAATTCTGCATAGAGGCAAAAATAAACGTAACACAGAGATATGCCAATGAAAATCCAATATGGGAAAGATATATTGATCAAAGCGTGCTGAGAAATTAACTCTTAAAAATGGCCGCGGATACAATCCATGGGAAGATCTTACAATTACATTAAATGGCCGTTTAAAACCTGCCACCCCTTAAATGCTCATTATACCATTATTCGGCCGAATGACCTGTTTAAGCGTGCTATGGATGTTTTTGTGGTTGGGCGCAGGTGCATCATTGCTTAGCAGATTAAGCTTTAAATATGATTTGATCATAATATCCCTCCATTTAACGGCTTTTTTGAAATCCGCGCTATATCATAATCGGGCGTCGAGAACACTTAAATCCTTATGTTGACAATTTTGAAACTCCAATCGCCGATAGCGATATCGCATCGCATCGGGAGAATTGGTATTATATAAACATATGGATAGCATACCACCAATCGCCGATAGCAAAATCGCATCGCATCGAGGTGAATGAGCATAACAATGTGCATAGATAGTGTATCGCCGATTGCCGATTGCGATATCGCATCGCATCGGGGTATGACCTGGGGCGCTTTTAAGACTGCGTATAGAGTATCGCCGATAGCGATATCGCATCGGCGGGAACCCATATGTCACTTATTTGTGTTTTCTATGTCATTGCGATATGCGATCTTGCGATCGCTTTATCGCAATGATAAAAGATTGTTTTATTTGATAAAAAATGGGTTTTTCAAAAGGTTTTATATAATGTCTTCATTTGGTTTGCGGACCTTTTTCAAATAATGCAATATTGATACCAATTAACTTCTAAAGGGACCCATTTCATATGATAATTTTGTAAATATAAATGATAAGAAATGGGGGGTTGTTGTAGGGCACAACAATTGGCGATTCGCTGGAAGAACTAGTTATCTCTGAAAAGCATAGAAATACTTAAACTTTTGCAAAATAGAGTTCTAATCAAAGGGGAAAATTCTAATATAACTAGGTATGTATGCATTCCAAGTAAAATGAATCTATTTTTGCTAATTTCCTCTCTTTTTTAAGAAAATAGATAGATTCTAAGTTTTAAATAGGCCTCTATTGGTTTATAATTATAAAACAGAAAACTTTTCCAAATCAGCTTTTATAGTGAACTCTTCTGTCATAGGTAGAGCCTCTGCTGCCAGCAAACGTTTATAGTTTCGACAGGGATACCTTTTAACCATGCTATTGTCCATTGTTCCATCCAATTAAGAGTGTAATTAACAGAATGAACTCAAAACATGTTTTCATATTTTGTATTTCATTTTCCTTTTTCTGTTATTGATAAGATAAAAATCCATTGTCCTGGTTTGGTGGCCGGCTATTGACAATGCCATTCACTGGTAGTAATCTAACCGAACAAGCTGGCTCGTGATGAGACCCCTTGTCTTAAAATTGTTAAGCCATTACCCTGTTATGGTATGCACTATTGGTAATGTCGGTTAAACTATTTCCCTATGAACATGGTAAGCAGGCTTGTAATAAGACCTCTTATCTTTAATATCAGATATTTTAGAATTACACTCTGAGTAATCATAAACTTTAGTGAATGGGATGAACAATCTTCTCCTTAAGAGTAAATGGATGACAGGGTAAGAGTTGAAGATGCTGAAATTGGATTAGCTTCTATCTTGATATTGATAACTTTTTGAGACCAATTTGAAAACAAAAAATGATTTACAATACTTTTAAACTTTGAGAGAAGTTCACAAAACTTGAAATGTGGTTTCAGAATACAATGATACCTAATTTCCTAGAAATTATCCCTTTTGGTTAAGAGTTCTATTATTTTAAAAGCAAATATCACACTACTTCTGTAGATCAAATTTTCAAACACAGCAAAGGTCAATAGAAGATACCTTACAACATTATTTTCCAAACAGAATCCTACAAACTACAAAAATCTATCAAACTTAAAAAGGAGAAGGGGTTACCTCCTCAATTAAAGAATTTCTTCAAGATAAGGCCATTAACAGGGAGAAAATCTCTCAACCCTGATAAGTCTTGCAATATAAAGGTTGAATGGCCTATCTTTTCACAGATCTGAAATGGTCCAAGCCACATCTTCTGGAACTTGGTGTGTTTTCCCTTGTCCTCATGGGCTTTGTCCCATTTCAGAACTAAATCACCGACTTGAAATTGTTTTGAACCGGATGAGACTGAATCAAAAGTTGCTTTGATGATTTGCTGATGTTTGGCATGAATAACCTTGGATTTTTCTCTTTCCTCTTCTAATTTTAGAATTTGATCATGTCTAAGCTAAATAGAAGAAGAAGGAGTTTCCTCAATGTATTGTACTAGGGCTAAAGAAGGAAGAACAAGATTTGTGGGCAGTACTGCTTCTTTTCCATACACGAGATTGAATGGGGAAGATCCTATAGAAGCTTTCTGTGTTATCCTATCAGCCCATAATGCAAACATTAAGGATTTGTGCCAGTTTTTATGATTTTGTTCTATAGTTCGCTTAATGATTTTGATCAGATTCTTATTAGTAGACTCTGCTAAACCATTACCCTGGGGATAGTAATTAGCAGAATACTTTAATTTAAATCCTCTTTTAATAGCGAAATCAAACATAACATTTCCTGAAATATAAGATGCATTATCAAAAATAAGAGCATTTGGGACACCAAACCTGGTAATGATGAATTGATCTATGAATTCAATGATTGCTTCAGAATTTTCTGTCTTCAAAGGGATTGCCTCAACCCACTTAGTAAAATAATCGGTAGCAGTAAGGATATACTTATGCTGTTTGGAAGAAGGTGGAGTAATCTCCCCAATGATGTCCAATCCCCATTGCTCAAATGGTTGTTCAATGTTGACTGGTTGCAGAGGGAAAGCTGATTTACGTTGTCTTCCACTAGAAGTTTGACAATTGAGGCATTTCCTTACATATTCGTGGGCATCTCTAAACAGAGTAGGCCAATAGTATCCAGCATGAATAATTTTGTGAGCTGTTGTGTCAGCTCCAAAATGTCCTCCTGCTAGTCTATGATGCAACTCCTGCAAAACCTTTTGTGCTTCAGGTTTCTCAAGACATCTTAATAAAATAGAATCATAATTCTGCTTAAAAAGCACATCATCAATAATTGTAAAATTCTTTGCTTTTAGCCTAATGGCCCTTTTGTTTTTGTAAGACAGGTTTGGAGGTGCATAACCATTCTTTAAATAAAAGATTAAATCTGCATATTGAGATTCAGAATCAGTGACACTTATCTGGTTGATTTCTTCAGTTTGATCTGTATCACTTGATTCTGGAATGTTGGATGCTCCTGTCAATATCCTGCAAAAACCTTGGCCTCTAACAATCTTTGCTGGCCTAATTTCTAAGTCATACTCTTGAAGCGCTGTGACCCAATTTGCCCTTTTTTCACCCAGTTCTTTTTGGATTAATAGTTGCCTAACTGCAGGGAAAGGAACTATAACTTTTGTGTGGGTTTTCAAAAGGAAGGGTCTATAATGTTTGACTGCTTTAAATACAACAAAGGCTTGTTTTTCTACTTCGGAGTAATTCAATTCAGCACCTTGAAGATTTGAGCTAAAAAATGAAATGGGTGCTTCCAGATTGTGATCATTTAGTTGCGTGAGTACTGCGACATAAGAGAAATTGGATGCAATGGTATACAATGTAAAATGATTAGAAAAAATTGGAGTATTTAAGGCTAGGGCATTGATTATTGATTGCTTGATTAGATCAAAAGCTTCTTTTTCTGCTGATCCCCACTTAAAGATTGAATTTTTCTTAATCATTGTTTGAAGTGGCAAAATAATTTGAGAAAAATCTGGAACAAATCTTTTAACAAAATTGATCTGGCCTAAAAATGACTGCATCGATTTTTTATTGTGTGGGAAAGGGATTTCAGAGATTTCTTTGATCCGATCAGGATCAATATAAATGCCATCTTTGGACACAATAAAACCCAAGAGATTCCCTTGATCAAGAGCAAAGAAAGACTTTTTAGGGTTAAGGGAAATACCATATCTTTTGCAACGTTGAAAAATTTGATTTAGATCATGCAAATGATTATACCTCTCCTTAGAGAATACAGTAATATCGTCTAGATAGACGACTACTGTTCTATTAATCAACCCTCTAAAAGCTATATCCATAGCTCTTTGGAATGTCGCTCCTGCATTTATAAGTCCGAAAGGCATTTTCTGATATGCATATGTTCCCCATTTTGTTCTGAATGTAGTTTTAAGCTGGTCATCAGGATGAACCAGGACTTGGTTATATCCTGAGAAACCATCTAGAAAGGACATCAATTCAGAACCTGCTACTGATTGAAGTATTTGCTCCATAGTAGGTAATGGGAAATTGTCTTTCAATCTCGCTTTGTTCAAATTTCTGAAATCAATACAGATCCGAATGTCGCCATTTTTCTTTCTGACTGGCACCATATTAGAGACCCAGTTTGAGTGTCGGACAGGAAAAATAATCTTGGCTTTCAAGAGTTTGTTAAGTTCAGTTTTTATCTGGCTCTCTAAGTTTGGATGTATTTTTCTTAACTTCTGCTGAATCGGTTTCTGATCGGGAAGCATGGGAATGGTTGTTGGATAATAGATGTATCATATGTCTTCAAATCATCGTATTTCCAAGCAAAGACCTGTTTATTTTTCCTTAACAATTTAATGAATGCCTCTTTCTCTTCAAAGGAAAGTCCTAATCCTAAATTAATATTTTGAGGAGCTTGCTCAGTACCTAGATTTATCAATTCAAACCTTAGGGTAGAGCTTTGGAGCTTTGCATTAGTCACAGGTTTAAACCTGTCTTTAATATCATAAAGATCCTCCAGCTTTACCACAGGCTTAGGAATTGAATTTTCCTGAGGTGTTTCTTTCATTTGTAGATCATGGTCATTTTCCTCAATAATTTGATTATCGTAGGACTTTTCAGAAGTTAAGAATTGTAAAATATCCTCATCATGGTTGAATACTCTCCAATTAGTGACATTGTCAGGAACTGAAGGCCTAAAAAGCAATTCTACGGAAAATCTATCTGGGCTGTAGTCTTCAGAAGGTAGGAGCTTGGAAGCTACATTAGCTAGGAGATTGGCTGCCGAGTTTTGAGACCTGGGAATGGAGGAAATGTTGAATGCAGAAAAGTGCGAGGTAAGTTCTTGTACTAGCGATTGATAATGCTTAAGGTGATTTGAAAGACAATGAATTGCATTCCTCACCTGTTTAACAATAATTTCAGAATCGCCAAATACTTTTAGATATTGCACTTTAAGGCCAATTGCTTTATATAATCCCTAGACTAAGGCTTCATATTCGGCTGTATTGTTAGTGCATTCAAATTCTAGCCTACAGGTCAGCATTGTCTTTTCTCCTTGTGGGCTGACCAAAATACATCCTGCTCCTGAGCCCTCGCTAGACTTGGACCCATCGAAATATAAAGACCAAAACAAAGAGGTATTAACAAATGTATTTACAGTTTTCTCAGCATCATTGAAACATCTAGACCTATCAGTTTGTGAAAAATTCTCAATCTGAGATGTAAAATGATTGACTGAGAAAGGGGATGGTTGGGCAACAAAGTTACCAAAGAATGACTCTGATGAATAATTCCCCAAAATGTTGTTGTTGAACGCTATGGGTTGGTTTTCTTGCTCAAATTCAGTAACTGTATGGGTCATATGTTTCTCTCGATCGATCCTTATTTGATTTGGCTTACCCTTATAGGGAAGCCACATATGTGACCAATCAGTGGAAATATACCCATGCAATTTTTCAGACCAATCCCTACTCAAAATTAAACCGTAAAATTTAGGTATATCGGCTATTAGGATGTCAATCCTTTGTACTACTCTGGGATCTGCAGACAACCTGATGGTTACGGAATTAATCTCTCCCACAACCTGTACTTTGGTCCTGTCCAACTCTACAATATGAATAGCAGACTTCTGGGGTTCAATGTTCAGTTTAGAACAAACTGAAGCTGGCATTATATTAGACGATGCCCCTGAGTCAATTAAACAGTTGTGCAGGTTTCTATTATAGATCTCATAGGTTAGAAGGAAGGGTGGAGTATGAGAATTTGATCTATCTCAAATCAGAACTGAATCGGTAGCTTCAACCATACCTGGAGGAGGTTGGCCTGAATCATTAGCAGCTTTTGCACTGGGAAGAGGTGTAGAAGGAACAGCATTCAATTCTTTAAGAAGTAATTTCTGTTGATGCTTTAATTTACTAAGTTCGAACATAGTAATGTTTGCTTTAGTTTTCTTCATGTCATCAACAATGTTATACTCCATCGAATCGGATACCACTAATGTTTTAGAAGTTGAAGGCTGGTTTTGGGGAACTGCTGCAGGTGATTTCTTTGCAGGTGTTTTTTCTTTGGTTGTAGCAGCACCAGCACTCCTTTTCTTTGATATTACCTGAACAGGTTTGGAAGTACTTTTGCTTCTAGTAGTGACCGGGAATTCTTCTTCTTCGTTTTCGGTATCGGAGTTGGGGAGTACAAAATCCCACATTCCATGACATTCCACTACTTCTTCTTCATCATCAGTTGGTGAGATTGTTTCCTCTTCCTCTTCTTCTTCTTGCTCTGAATCTGCATTAGATATGACATTTGGTGGCTTTGATTCATTTCTCTTATAAGTCCTAAAGGGTCTTTTGGTTGAGGTTTCGGCTACCTGTTTCTTTATCTCAACCATTTCATTTGTTAAGGTTTTTAGGACTTTTTGCAAACCTTCCATGTCATATGGGTCTTTTGGGGTCTTCTTTCTTGAGTCATCTTTAAAAGAGACTTTTTTGGCTTTTCTATCTTCTAGAGCAGCTTTCTTCTCTAGAGCATTGATGCGTTTTTCCACAGCAAGTGCTTCTCTCATGTTTTCAGCTAAGGTAGGTTTCCCAGCCCTGTCTACAAAAATGGCTATATTGGCAGGTAGGGCGGTGATATACCATTCGCTTCGAATTTGTTCACTTGGTTTGGAGGTTGTAGGGATTTTATTCAGGAGTTTATTGAAGCGAGCATTAAATTCCTTAATTGGTTCCCTATGCTCTATTCTCAGATTGGAGAGATCGTTTATTAGGGTAGCCAAAGACCTATCATCTCCATATTTGGTAAGAAACTGCTCTTGGCAAGTGTTCCAACTGGTAATGGAACCAGAGGGTAAAGAGAAATACCAGGATCCTGCTGATCCTTGCAAGGTGTAAGGGAAAAGTCTAACAACAAAATCTTGTTCTGTTACTCCTTTCAAGTTGACTGCTAACATGAAATTATTAATGTGTTCCTCAGCCTGGGTCCCATCATCTGGATTAAACTTGGGTAGCCATTTTTCAGGATAATCTGGTAATGGATGCAATGGTGCAGGCATATTGACTGCACCAGGTCTGGTCCATGGATCTGCCATTATAATAGCAGTAGTAGTTGATACTACCGCTTGAACTCCAGATGTCTGGGAAGGAAATAATGTTGAGGAATGAGCAGGTTGGGATGCTGAAGCTTCTAATCCCTGGTGAACAACAATATGTAATGGGGGAGTGGATGGTTGACTTTGCAGATGAGAAGTTGAAATGGAGGATGTGGATGAAAGCTCTTCACTGTCAGATCCTTCAGTATTTTTCTTCGCCTTTTTCCTTTTGGGTAAAGGGAACTCAGTGGGTTCAATACCGAGCTTTTCGCTCTGAAGTCTGGTGAGAGGGTGAGGTAAATTGAACTGCGAAGTCGCACTGCTTTGTGATACCTCAGATTTTTGTGGTGAAATCAAGAAGCTCTGAAGTTTGTGGATAAGAGACTGGACTTCAGGTGATTCAAGACTTAATTGTTCTGGAGTATGATGGGTTTGAGCAGTGGTAGTTGATTCCTCTTCTTCTTGTTTGGATACTGGGAACCAGCATGTGAATGAGAAGTTCGAGGGGATTTGGAGGGAGAATTACTCTTAGAATGGCTTGCAGATTTGGGTTTGTTTGCCATTCACAGTCAGGCCCTCCTTCTAGCACAAAAAATGTTGATGCCTCGAAAATCGCTGCAACAACATTGGGGATAACCACCCGGTCCGGACCTTAGTACAGCTCCTTTTCCGTTTGGAATAGTGGCTCCGACTGGGGATAATGGGACCAGTTTCCCAAAAGTGGATAAACGGGATGAATGGATGATTTATAAACTAAACTAGCGGTGAGCGAATAAGTAAAACTATTGACAAGAATACGTAAACTATGATCTATCCCGGGAACTTATTGAGCTTTAAAGTGCGGCGCTTGATGTTCCGTGTCTATAAACAGGCATATAGATGACTCCATTTAACAGACATGGACATTATTTCATTCATGATTACTATGCTTAAATAGTTAAGCAAAGCGATTGAAGCGATATTACCACACTTATCATTTATATCATTGACATATACATGATTAAAAAGAAAGGCACATCATAAAACATCCAATAGTGGAATGAATATAGATCTGCTGTTACAGCGCATGCATATAATCAGTAATAGCAAGAATAATCACATAAAAATTCATATGAAAGGAATGAATTCAGACATAGATAGAAATACCATATGAGCTGCTTGACACTCCCAATATCAATCGCTACTTGTAATTCTTCCTTCAACGCAGAAACATTCTCAACAAAGACAATAGTGCACAATTGCATAAAAACTTCCTTGTTGAATTAAGAACAACTGGTCCAGTTTCATAAAAGAATATTGACTGAAGCACAATAGTGCAAACTTCAGTCTTTAAGTCTGGTACAAAACTTTACGACCCTTTCCAAAACAATGAAAGGGTCTATAAATACTTAGCTAATCTACCTATCTATGAAACAGAAATCCTATTTAATTGGTATCAATCAATCTTGATATGATTTTCTTGAGCGATCTGGCAGTCGGCGGCATGATTCATCAGGTAGGTTGCTTGCCTTTATATCTGAGCTGACTTATCGCAAGCATTGGCTCTACTTCAGGAGGTTTGTTGAGGCGTGAACTGAGCTGGGCAGCATAGGTGGCATCCTGAATATCGGGAATCATATACCCGATCGCATCTGTTAGGCACTTAAGGGCGGCTCTTTGTGTATGCGGCTTTACCAGGAAGAACCAATATGTGTCCCAGGTTAAACTGTTAATCCCAGCGATTAATCTCCCCTTTTCCTCCAAATCAGGATAACATGATTGCTCCAATGTGTTCGTTGTTGTCAACTTTCCTGGTGTGCATTGGGAGATCATGTTTGATAAATAGAGAGTGTTATTAACCAGTTCAACTAGATTGTTGGAAGTTGATTTACATCTTGAAGCTGCCCTCTCTGCTCTCATTAACTGGGACTGCCATTCTGTAAAGAGTATATCTTTATGTGTTTCTAGGATCCTGTGCAAATTCGCCGCTTGTCCTTGATCGAAATCTTGCCAGTCAAGAAATGCAGCTATGGTTTCTTCGGCTTGATCCAATTCAGTTCTGGCCTTCTCTACCTGCTTATTTATGGATGCCGTTAATTCACACAGTGGCTCTGCCTGGGCGATTTGTTGACACAGAAGCTTAATTTGGGATATTAATGCAGTGTTTATTTGTAATGCTTCTGCTCTAAATTCAGCCACTTGTGGAACGCCCTTTATTTTTTCGAGCTGTGATGACAATTGAGCAATTTGCTCATCTTTTGTTTTCATCATTTGCTCATTTGCTGCCTTTAATTGTGCCAATGCCTCTGATAATTCCTTCTGTTTCTGGATCGCGCTTTGGTCGATCCTTTGCTTTTCTGCCTGCAATTGTTGAGTTAGTTGACTGTTCACTTGCTGTTGTGTCAACAATTGCTGCTCTGCCTGCTCTGCCTTCTGCTTTGTCTCAGCTAACTCTGCCTGTAATGAGAAAATCTCTTGATCCTTGGTTTTCAGTAGAAGACTTACCTCTGATGCCTTATCAATTGTCACTGCCGAATAGGCTCCCGCATACTGCGACAGTTTTGTTAGGTCGTCGGAGGGGTCAAATTCCTCCTTCCAAACCACATTGCCCGTAATAGTTTGCTCTTGGAAAAGGGAAGGTTGATCCGTCCTTCTTCTTTTCCTTTGTCGTTTCACCACTGCTTTATGCCTCGGGCTGTAGAAAACATCCAGGGGAGGAATATCTTCTACCTGGAGAATGATTTGGTCGGAGGGGTCCTTTGGTATTATCTCAACGTCTTTAGAAATGGGTGGGCCGCTGGTTCCACTTAGAACCTGAGGTGAAGTGATGTCCTGCGTATCCGTTGTCTTGGAAGTGTCTGTATCCTTTGAACATTCCAACCCACTGATGATGGAATCAAATTGCTTCCATTCCTGGAGCAATTTAGGGTCAATACGAGTATCTATATTGACATCAATGGTGGTTTGTTTTTGCTTTTCGGCTTGGGACTCCTTCCGCACTTTTTCCTGCTCTCTCTTCTGTTGTTCCTCTTGTTCTTTCTTTTGCCTTTCCTCATGCTCTTTCTTTTGCTTTTCCTCTTTCTCTCTTCTCTGTTTTTCCTCCTACGCTCTCTTCTGCTTTTCTTCTTTTTCTTTTCTCTGCCTTTATTCTTGTTCTCTCCTTTGCTTTTCCTCCTGTTCCTTCTTATGATCCTTTGTTATAACCGGAAGGTTCCTTTGACTGTTGCCGACCAGGCTCGCTTGATGATGTCGCTGGGGTTGTCGCTAGTAAATCTAGAGGTAGAGTTTGCAACCTCTGTTCTCTAAGTTTATTAAATTCAGTCAACCCTTCATCATTATATTTCGCTTTGGCGAATGCTTTAACCTGATTTATTGTCTCAGCTGAAGAGAACAGGTCGTCAAACATATCTTCTTTATGGTCAAATCTTGTCAATTTGGCATGTTCTAGTGCATTATAGGCAACTTTATTTGGATCAAACTACCTATTTGGTAGAGTCACCAGAGTTAAGGATTGAATCTTTGTGGCTTCCTTTTCTGCATGTTTGAGATCATGCAGAGTATAGAAACCACACCTCAAGGGAAAGAGGGCCAGCCCTTCTTCTTTTCCTTCTTGAGAGTCTGTGTAACACTCTCAGCCATAATCTGGTAAGCGATTTCCCTTGCCAGTAGTTTATCAGGTATGTATAAAGGGAGGGCATGGGGGTCGGCTTGGCTACCGAAAACTCTTATGTAGGTAAATCTCTCCTCTCCAAACCATCTACCTATTGTGGTTAAATCAAATCCGGGTTGATAAGAAATCTTGGGAGCAGGTTTATCGAAAATGGAATAATAAATAGGCAACATAAAGCCATTACAGACTTGGTATAGATGATGTTTATAAGAAGATTCCCACAATTTATGATGATATATATGAATAGGCGTGGGGTCATGTGCAGTCCACCTCCAGCCGAGTACGGGGAATTCAGAGTTAAAACACAGGGTATCTAGAATATAGGCACTATAGTAGAATGGGGGAATTACCCTTTCAGAAATACGGGTCTTGCTTCTAAACTCAAGCACAGTTGTTGCTAATTTGTTTGAGAGGATAGTGGCCCAATCCATAATTACACTGTTGCATGCTGCTTCCATTAGGGGAACCATTTCTATGGTAAAATTAGCAGAGTCATGCAATCCCCATAATCTACACATCATTATTCCAGCATAGCAATAAGGAGAAGCCAGAGAATCAACCGAGTACTTACCGAAAGATTCATGTTTGTGCTTTGCCGGATTTTGTCTCCAATCCCAGATGGGTTCGGATTCAACTTAATTTTTGTTTGCGAATTTCTCCAGGAACGCCTTATTATATATCTTCTCTGGCTCAGGCAAATGATACATTTGCCTTAGATCATCCGCCCTGAATGACCCGAAAATTCTCCCGTCTCTGGTGCTGAAGGTTCTATCCAGGATTGGGATTTCTTCAATCGCCCACCGCACTACGTCTGTGTATGGGAGAATTTTCTCCCTAGCTGCTATCCGGTGAAGGAAGGAGTCAGCTAAGTCCTTGAGAGTACCCTCAGACTTCCGAGTTAAATCCACAGTAGCTTCTACTGTTGTCACTGCTGGTTCTTCGGCTTCAATCAGGTTGTAGGTACCTTGCCAAGTAACTCTGACGAGACCCAAACATGTAGTATCAGATATCAATCCCTTCTTTTTGTCCACGACAGCTTGTCCTGCAGCTGGTGTAGCGGAAGCGCCTGTGGTCTTCTTGGATTTCTTCCCCATTTTGCTTGAGCTTTCTCCTTTGGATGAATTCTGCACAGAGGCGAAAATAAACGTAACACAGAGATATGCCAATGAAAATCCAATATGGGAAAGATATATTGATCAAAGCGTGCTGAGAGATTAACTCTTAAAAATGGCCGCGGATACAATCCATGGGAAGATCTTACAATTACATTAAATGGCCGTTTAAAACCTGCCACCCCTTAAATGCTCATTATACCATTATTCGGCCGAATGACCTGTTTAAGCGTGCTATGGATGTTTTGGCGGTTGGGCGCAGGTGCATCATTGCTTAGCAGATTAAGCTTTAAATATGATTTGATCATAATATCCCTCCATTTAACGGCTTTTTTGAAATCCGCGCTATATCATAATCGGGCGTTGGGAACACTTAAATCCTTATGTTGACAATTTTGAAACTCCGATCGTCGATAGCGATATCGCATCGCATCGGGAGAATTGGTATTATATAAACATATGGATAGCATACCATCGATCGCCGATAGCGAAATCGCATCGCATCGGGGTGAGTGAGCATAACAATGTGCATAGATAGTGTATCGCCGATTGCCGATTGCGATATCGCATCGCATCGAGGGTATGACCTGGGGTGCTTTTAAGACTGCGTATAGAGTATCGCCGATAGCCGATAGCGATATCGCATCGGCGGGAACCCATATGTCACTTATTTGTGTTTTCTATGTCATTGCGATATGCGATCTTGCGATCGCTTTATCGCAATGATAAAAGATTGTTTTATTTGATCAAAAATGGGTTTTTCAAAAGGTTTTATATAATGTCTTCATTTGGTTTGCGGACCTTTTTCAAATAATGCAATATTGATACCAATTAACTTCTAAAGGGACCCATTTCATATGATAATTTTGTAAATAAAATGATAAGAAATGGGGGGTTGTTGTAGGGCACAACAGGTCCTTCAACCTCCCACTGTCCTTCAGTCTTTGGAATGTTGATTTTTCTTGGATCATCTTCTTCTTCTTCTTCAGTAGTCACATTGTAGCAATCGAGTGCATGGCGAAGTTGTGTACCCTGGTCCGGTTGAACCCGTTCTACCGGTTCTTCAGGTCCTCCAAAGATAGCGGCCTTAATCTCCTAGGGCACTTCATCAGTGAACTCGAACCCATCCTCAAAGCTGAAAGTTGATAGGAAGCATTCCCTCAAGATGTCCCATTCGGTCGTCCCATGGCGTAGCTCTATTTCCAAGTACCAAATCATGGGAATAGTATCTAGGGTGTGACAGAAGATGTGCACCCATACATGTTGGAGCTCTTCACCCCGTGCTTTATTCCATCACGCCAAGTGTTCACACGGATCATCCTTTCCACTATATTTCTCAGTCATCTTGCTACTAGTGTATCCAACCTCATCTTTATCATTCGCTTGTATTCCTTCCAATCAGCGAAGTTTTCCTTATGCATACCCCATAAGTAGGCATGCGTAGCGCGCTGTACCAACTCAAGTGCCTAGAATCGATATTCCTCAGGCAAGAGATTAACATCATTGAAACCATCATAATGCGAAAGTTTTCTTACCTTCGTATATATGCACCATACCTATTTGGTCATCATATTGCAACGTAGTGTAAAGACCTGATGCAACTTGTTCTGCCAGTGTTTGAGTTCTTCATCTAAGTCTGAGGTACAGGAGCTATCTGTATCCAATATTTGTTGCACGTAGTAGTCTTGTATATTTGATCCAAATCATCATCCACCTCATAGTCGTGGACCGGTTAAGTGTGGCGTGCTCTTTTAGCAGGGTCAAGTAGCATAATAACCCTAACTGCCCTCTTGTCAAATTTCATCCTTCACTTCTTTAGATTAATCATCACATCCATGTCGAAGGCCCAATCAATTCCTAGTAGCATAGTGTAAGGATTGTTTTCATCCACTATTTCAATTACTTAAAAATCACCCAACGCAATCACTCCTTCAATGTCCATTGTTACCCCATACAGGCACCCCATAGGAATATTCTTTTGTTGATTGGCCATGTATAGCTGTATATGAGACAATTGTAATGCAGGTCTCCCCATCCTTTCCCATGTCTGCTTAGGTATTACATTTGCATCTAACCCAAGATGTAGGATGACTTGGTCCAGTTCATACTCTCTTATCTGTGCAGTTAACCTCATCTTGTGCACAGTCTGCTTATTGTTTTTACCTAGTTTCCTCACAGCGCAATGTTCTGTAGGAATCTTAATTTTTCCTGTGTAATTGTCGATTAGCTCCTGGATCCCTTCTACCATCTTCTGATCTCTCAACAGATTCATACAAATTTTTAGAAGAGTAGCTAACAGCGAGGGATCAACATCTTTCACTTCATTGTTCCTAGTTGATTTCTCCCGATTCCTAGACATAGAACCCTTAGCAAAGTTCTTCTTAGCCTCCATGAAAATTTCTTTCGCTCAGTTGAGGTCAAACCCAACTTCCTTGTCAGCAATCTTGCGCACCCATCCATCAGTTTCTGGATGCTTTCCCTTATCTTCTCCTGTGGCTATACCACTGGGCATTATGATATTAACAGTATGATATTCTTCAAGAGGCTCTGCCCTCGTCATCTAGATATTCTACGTAGGCTTCTGGGTTTGCGTCTTCGTTTCTTGCATATTTTCTATAAGTATCAAGAAATATTTTATCGCATTATCGAACTGTCTGCAATATTGACAAGATGGATGCATTGGGTTTGGACAGTCACGCGAAAAATGTCCAACTTCGCCATAGTTATAACAAATAACTTGTCCATGACCTATGCCATCCCCTCCTCCTCTACCTCTTCCACAACCTTGGAATCCTCTATGAGCTGCACCTGCGTCCTAATCCTCAGGCTGATTTTCTACCTGCATTCAATAGGTTGGGTTCCTATCCATCATTAATTCATAACTTCAATAATGGTGCTCATCATGACCTATAGATTTGCAGAAATTGCAAAACAATTGTTGAGGGGTTTGTACAAACTTCTATGGTAGATGACAATTGTTCATCGCATGTTGTCATGTAACTTGACAAATAACGCACCACGGCGCTGCTCCTGTGCTCGGCCCAATGGTATTTTCTAGCTTTAGGGGGATAGGCCCCCCTGATAAGATAATTATGATAAACTAGATAATGGTCCTTATCGTGACCATGGACCTTGCATTTCAAGCACCAAACTTCTACACAAGCTTCAGGCTGGGCTTCCTTTCCCTTCTTTAGGCTCTGCAACCCCAGGTGCAAACTTGCCAGCTATGAGTAAATCTGTTGTACTCTAATGTTCGTATCTTGTACTGGCAAGGCTTCCAACCCCATCACGATCTCCATAACTTTTTCTTGAGTTTCTATCTTCTGTTGTGATAATGGTAATCTTAGGTGAGGCAAAAACAAATAAATGTACCAATCTTTGTGTTGTTCATCCATGATGTTCATATTAGCCTACTGGATCAGGAATTTTAGCTTCTGATCGAAATCCCATGAGGATTCATATACCCTTTGTTGTATCTCCTTCAACTCTGTAATGGACTACGCCTGAGATTTAGGCTTCTTAAACTCACCGTTCAATGCTTGTTGAGTATCTTCCAACGTCGTGACAGGGTGATCCTAACAGTACTTGATATACCAAGTTAGCGCTCTATCTTGCATCACCTTGACTAGTTGTGCTTTCTTTAAATTATCATTAGTGATCTGTTAAGCTATGCACACCATTTGTAACAAACCAAAATTGCTCGGGGTCTTTGCTCCCTACCCCGCTGAAGATCAGAATCTTCATTGTGTTTTCCATGTTGAATGGTGGAGGTGGAGGTGGAGGCAAAGTGGATGGATGAGGTATCCACGAGATACATTGACACAACAACTGCAATGCACTTCACGGTGTACTCTAAATAGTGCCTTCATCATCACTCAACAAGGATCCAAATAGGGGAATATATTCAGAGCTCGATTCTTCGTTCCTTCTGAAGCATTTTTCACTTTGCATAGTCCTAAACATTGACGTAATGACATAACCCACTTCTCACACAACATCATCTTAATCTAAGTTTTCAGAGATTTGAAATAGTTACCTCATGGTCCCTTGAAGAGCAAGCGCTCTGCTTCACTATAACTGACGGATATATCAATCACAAGCTGAGTGACAAATCCTATGATTATGTGATCAATCCGTGATCAGCAACCCATTCGATGTTGTTTTCTGAATCTCCCATGCTCCTCACCAATTCTGGAGTCCACATAATAGGGCCATCAAGTCTCCATGTACCTTGACTGTCCGCTAATCTAGATCACCACTCATGAAATTCATAGGAGAAGAAACATAAAAAGGCTTCGGTTTCGTCTAAGTATAGGTATCTCTTCAACCACTATTCCTTGGATAACCACAAGTTTCTATTCTCCTGAGCTGCAAATGTGTGTTCCTTCCAATCGAGCCACTTCTCAATTTATTTCTTAATAGGGAACCACTTATTCAACATCACACATTCCTCAGATATATCCCGGTCTCGACAATGGAACAATTTGTTGGCTTGAAGGGGCTTGACCCAGTTTTAGCTTTAACTGTGCCAACCAACAAAACCCAAACTACTGTGCCTTTTGGCAACAACCCGCATAACACAGGTTGCAGTATCACTTGAAGTAGTATTTGGGCATGCTAGAACTAGGTTTTGGCATCCAGAGGCTTGTGTTATGGTTTCCTGATACCCTTGTGGCTTAGATCTTCCTTTGCACAAACCTACTGCTTTTGACAGAATAATACTACAAACTTAACTAAAGTACCTTTAGATCTTCACAAAGGTACTTAATTGCACTTATCACGCATAAATATTATAGGTCCACTAGTTCAGCGCAGTAAATAAGCATTCATTCACATTAAACAGATTACAGAGCGAAGATACATAAACTTAAACATAAGTAAATAACAAGGCACGACTGCATCATAATTGCTTCCCAAAACAATCTTTATTATGAATAAACGTTTAATTACAGACTTCTCTTCCCTGCACACTCAGTTGCAGGGGCTCGCACACTCAACTTGCAGACTTACCAAGGTCTCCACGCACTCAGCTTGTAGGAGCCTTCCCCTTTCACCTAAGTATAAGAAATAGACTTTCCTGCCTTATCACCTTTCCCTTACAATGATTCTTCACTTAAATTGTTTCCTAAGACTTGTTATGACTCATCTATTTATAGCATTTAATTTACAATACCATGGCCTGCGGACCATAGGCGAGTCTTAGAATAACTCTATTACCTACCCACTTAAGGGACTAAACCCCCTTTGACTTTCCCTAGCTTCGCTCTCTGCTTTCCACATTTCGCGGGGACTTTACTTTCACTACAAAAACATATTACAAAATTGACTCAAAACTCAACATAATTGACCCCAGCGACTCCATCCCAACAAATAGTAGAGTTGTTAGACACATGAAAAGATCTTGGAGTCATGACAGAAAGAGAGCTCATCGATATTATGAAGAGTTTGATAGAGAAAATTTTGATGACAGGGTATTCCTATTCGTATAGGGCATACATATCCTCCTCAACACTTTAAGTGGCTAATGAAGGTTAATATATTGCCAAGGGCTTAAAATGGGTTGGTGGAAGTAATTCTAAATAGGAAAAAAATTGGAATCGTTTTAAAGGTGTTTTAAAGCTACAAGCAATGGGAACCACAAGCTTGTGAATAATCATGATTATCCATCTGTTGTCTTCACTATTGAGCTCATTAATCGTGAGATACTCAAAGGGATTCAAGATATTGTCAAATACCCTTATGTTTCATTATCTCAAGAGTGATCATTATTGTAGAATGGGAGTTCTTATGAATTAGAAGCAACGAGGCTACCATTAAGGAGTTTGAATTCATTTCAAATTGAATCAAGGATGAAGAGAAGCGAGAAATAAGATTTACATATGGTCATTGAACCAATATACTCAGAACAAGTTTTCTAACACTAGGCTATTTTTGCTATCAAAACTCATCTAGGTAGACTATTTCGAGAATATGGCCCCATGTTAGGTGTTGAGTTTCATCCCCTTCCCCTTGCTACCTTTGGACATACGTAGTTCCTAAATATTCCTCTCCATGATCTAGGCTAAACAGTCAGTGATATTCCTAGAAAAGACATTGAATTTAATTGGTAAAAGGCTATGTCTACCTAGCATAAGCATTTGAAATTCTTTGTATTTCCTATGGTGCAATGTTTCTCCCCATTCTTACTTGTTTACATGATTATGTATGCAAGGATAATTATAAATATACTTGTTTCCTCTGAAGACCTTGTGCTTACAATATTGTCTAGAAAGTTGTTATATTACTTGTGTAGGATCATTTATTTATCAAAGAGTTTATTTTCACTTTATGTCTCAAGTTAGTTTAGGCAAGTATTGATTGACATAAATTGTAATATTCTTTCCATGGAAGATTTTGTCTCTATGTACTTTTTATATTTGTTTTCCATATAAAATAATACAATGCATGTCTTTATGGTTTTTCTACATATTTATATTAATCAAGGGACATAACCTATGGCGTAAGTTCTTTGTTGCATTAGATAACTTTTGAGGTCTAAAATGGGCCTTCTAATAAAAATGTGCAATAAAAATAAACTTTATAAGAACTAATAGGATTCAAGATGATGATGTCAACCATGGGGGATGATTCACCATTTTGGGGTAAAAAAGTAAAAATATTAAAAAATAATAAAATAATAAAACTACTTTTTCAACTTGTATTTTAAGCTTATCTCCCTAAGGTTTTACTCAAATTTCTATCGAGATTATTCGTTGGATGCAAAATTTAATTCATCATCCAAGGAGTAGTACCATGTTTCATACTTTTGATGGACCTTGCTACATGAAAAATGAGAAATTATACATGAAAAAAAGTGATTGAAATCATGTTTTTCATGTATTTCTCATTTTTTCGTGTAGCGGGGTCTATCAAAAGTACGCAAGATGGGTAATCATTGGATTAGGAATAAAATGTTTCATCCAATGACTGCTCTCACTCAAAATGTGAGTAAACCCATAGGGATATAAGTTGAAATTACAAGTTGAAAAAGTAGTTTTTATTTTTTTCTCTCTAAACTTTGATGATGTAATCTAATCTTATTTTATTATTTCCACTATTATTTTATAATTTCCTTGGGAGGTCCATTTTAGACCTCAAAATTCCGCTAATGGTTACGTGTTGTCTCTTTTTCTGGAATGCCATTAATAATTCACCATGATATTAATTATCTCAAAATTTTATTTTATCTTAATGATTTTTTATGGTAGAAACATTTTTATTCTGAGACAGTCAATATTGATAAGGAATCATAGAAAAATCTTAAAGAAAATTGCAGCTAATATTAACATGAATATAAAATGCATGGTGTAAATTTTAGCAATAAAATCACTTAAGAATTGACAGAAAAGAATTAATATCCTAGAATGCAGTCACGTGGTTGGCATCTACCCATTTTTTCTTATAAGGATTTCTTATTGAGATGGTTTTTTCCTAATTAAATGAAACATGTACCAAAATTCACTAATTTCTTCATCATGCTCTTCAATCATACTAATTAAAAGATGGAATTTAATTTAAATTTGGATTCTTTGGATGAGTTTCAGTATGAGGGTGGACAAAATATTATTGTTATAACTTGTCAAGAATGGATAAGACAGTGACTACTTTGTAGACCTTTTACAGATGTTAGACTCCAAGACAATTACCACTAGAGATCGCTTAGTTGTAGCTATATTGATGGTGTTTGTATCATAAGTTGTAATTGATGTTTTTTATCAATCAGATTATGGATATCATTAGACTTACTAGAAAAGGAAAAGTTTCCATGTCTTGGTTGTGGGTTAACTGTGATTAGACCATGGTTGGGTAGTTCTTCCTACAACAAATTTATTATTCTCGATAAAAACTTGTGAAATGTTCTTTAAAAAAAAAAAATCATGGTTTCTGATGTGCCATAATTGATTTTGGTTACTTCTTGTATAGCTTACGTATTATGGAGAAATCATATCAAAATCATGCAAAAGAAATCCTCATTATGGGGATAAAAGTTGTTATTCCTTACTAAGTGCGATGAGTTAGTTATATCAAGTTTTTTTCCTTAAATATATGGGTACTACAAAAGAAGTTATTGGAAAAGTAGAGCTATAGATAGGATACCACGAGGTCAAATTAAGGTTGAAGCTATTTCAATTTTGGAAGTTGAGAAAAAGGTTTATATGATACCTTCCTTGTGCCTATTTTGTTAATGGTTAAGTGGATGTCATTTGCAGTTTAATTATGAAAAGATGCTTGGATGACTCAAGTTATGCTAGATGCATTGTACTAAAGCTGCAAAATATTTTAGCATTTTTATTTCTTGCATGCATGTTTTTCAAAATTAGAAGCTTTTTTCTGAGAGATTAATGGTTTTAACATATATTTGAATTCAATTATCCTGGTACAATAGCCGAACTTTTCGGCAAAAGATGCAATAGAAATTTTAAATAGATTCTCCTTAAAATATAATTCTAATGAATCCCATCATAGTCACTAAACAAGGTATGGAATCAGAAAAGAAAAAAAAAGAAAAATCACATGATATGCTCCATGTTCTATGAGAGAGACAACATTTCTTGTTATTGGTCACATGCACATGAATGTGTGTTGGTTCATCACTTGAGATATGGATAGAACTAGATTTTGTGTTATAGGAATATTTTATTTTAAATACATGTAAATTACCTTCCTGTGGAAAATTAGGCTTTCTTTTCTTGTCAAGCCCTTTCTCCATTAGTAAAATGGCATCAACGCTTCCAAACACAATTATAGACTTGTCTTCTATAAAGAAGGAAGAAATATTTCAAGGAAGACATTGATTGTGTTAATGAGTTTAAAAAATATGCTTTCTAATCCATTTCTCTTGTCTTGTCTTGGCAAGAATTTTGATTTTCATTGACACCAACAATGGCAAGGAAGATTTTCAAACAATATATCCAAGCCTCATAGATCATATTCTTAGGGGGAACATACAGTGCCAAGATCAAAGGGGATTTGTATTAAACAGCGTCAGACGAAAGAGCCTATAAGAATTCATGGAAGGCATGTTTGTAGATGTCTTGTTTGTTTTTATAATATATTTGTGGAAAATTATGATATTGGTAATGAATGGACCTTTCGCCTATTTGTATTTGACTGGAAATTATTACTGTCTTGAGAGTAAATTTTAGTTAGAAAATTTTTTGACTCATGCCTGCATAATTTATAACCTTTATTTTAAATTACAAAATTTTTAATTTTAAAAACCATTTCAATTCCAATATGATATTTCTGCTT